>PVKA01021058.1:0-39290 GCA_004027165.1 Ctenomys sociabilis | reverse complement strand
CTTTTAGCATTAGTAATGCAAATGATTCTCCCTCTATTTCCAACACGTTCTGCATTCTCCATGAGTAGAGTTCGGGCTTCATGCTGGTATTCAGTGATTTTGCACAGGGTTTCCACTGCTGCAACAAGACCATGTAGAATGCTACAGCACTCTGGATCTGCTCGGGGGTTAGGAGGTCCAACAGCAGCTAACGCTGCCATGAGCTAAGCGGAAGGAAAGACAGTTATGTTGACAAAAGCATTCACACCTCCGGTGAAAACATAACCAGAAAACTGTAAAGCAGTAGATTTTAAAAATACAGGCAGAAACAACTGAAGAAAATGCTGGCAAACCAAACCTAGCAATACACAATTACACTCAAAGGAATTATATGCCATGGCCAAATGGGATTTGCCCCAGGAATGCAAGGTTGATTTCATATTCCCCAATCAATTGACATCATATCAAAGCAATAAGGAATAAAAATCCTAATCAGCCCCATAAATTAAAAAAAAAAAAAAAAAAAAACAGCATTTAACAAAATCTAAGATCAGCTGGGTATGGTGGTACATGTTTGTAATCCCAGTACTCTGGAAGACTAAGGAAAGGGAACTCAGAGTTTGAGTCCAGCCTGGGCAACTGAGCTAGACCCTCTCTCTAAAACGTGAAACAAAAATCCTAAAACGCTTCATGACAAAAACAAAAACAAACAAAAGGAAAAGCAAAGAAACTCAACAAACTAGAGATAGAGATTTCCTTGAGCAGACTGATAAAGGGCACTTATAAAAAAATTGTACAGACAGTATCACACTTAATAGTGAAAGACTACATGTGTTCTCCCTAAGAGGAGATACAAACAACCTGAAGAAAACGCTGTCAAAACAAACCTATCAACACCCCATTACACTGAATGGAATCATACACCATGACCATATGGGATTTGCCTTAGTGATACAAAATTGGTTTCGTATCCCAAAATTAGCTACAATACATCAAAGGAATAAAAATCAAAAAACCATCTCTATGTCTATTCTCACTACTTTGTTCAACACTCACAGTGAGTTCTAGCCAGATTAGGAAAGAAAAAATAAAAAGATCCCAGATTAAGGAAAAATCAAAACTCCCTATGTTGCAGATGATATCTTATTTCAAGAAAACTCTGAAAAATCCACTAAAAACTACTAGAACTAACAAAACCGCTTAAGTAAGGTTACAGATGAACCATACTAAAATAATAAGAAAATAATTACATTTGCAATAGTCTCCAAAAGAATAAAATACTTAAGAATAACAAAAGAAACATAAAACATTCTGAAAACTACAAAACACTGTTGAAAGAAATTAAAGATCTAAATAAACAGATTTCCCCATGATAATAGATTAAAAGAATTAATAGTGTTAAGATAGTATTATCACTCAAACTACAGACTCCACATAGTACCCATCAGAATCTCAGTTGACTTCTTTTGGATTTCTACAAAGCAGATTTTGCTAATCAGCTAGCAAGGAATTACATAGTGCTAAATGGGATCCAAAATGGCCAAAACAATCTCAAAAAAGAGCAAAATAGAAGGACTCGGGCTGGGAAGATGGCTAAGTAGTGCTTCCATGGCAAGTACAAGGGCTTGAGTTCAATCCCTGGTTCCACAAAAAAAAAACAAAAAAAAAAAAAACAAAGAAGGAATCACGTAATCCGACTTACTACAAAGCAATGGGAATCAAGGCGGGGCCCTGCACAAGGACAGACATAAGATCAAAGGAACAGAATTAATAGTTTAGAAGTCATTTATGGCCAACATAAGTTCCAATAAGCATACCAAGATCATTCAGTAGGGCAAAGAATAGTTTTATTTTTAATAAAATCATAGTGAGGGACAACTAAATAGCAAAATGCAAAAGAATCAAACTAAAAATTTGGCCTCAAATTTTGAATGAAAGTTAAAGAGGATCAAACTAAATTCAAGAGCCAAAGCTATAAAACTCAAAGGAGAAACATTTTGCTAAATCTTTATCATCTTGGACTTGACAAGATTCTCAAGTAGGATTCTCAAAAAGAAAACAAAATAATTTGGACTTGATCAAAATGAAAACTTTTTGTGCTTAAAAAGATATTATCAAGGGGCCAGAGAGATGGCTCAGTACAATAAGCGCTTGCCTGGCAAGTACAAGGGCCTGAGTTTAATCATTGGTTCTGCCAAAAAAAAAAAAGATACAGTCAAGAAAGTAAAAACTCAATCCAAACAATAGAGAAAATCTGGAAATCAGCCATTTAACCAGGGACTTGTCATCCACAATATATAAAGAACTCTTACATCTCAGTATTAAAATGACAAACCAACTAAAAATGGGTAAAGGATGTGAGCAGATATTTTTCCAGTAGAGATACACAAGTGGTCAATGAACACTGAGATGCTCAACATCATTAGCATAGAAAAATACAAATGAAAAAACCACAGCAAAGTGATACTCAGAAGACTGTCTAAAACTTAAAAACTGGATAGTAAGCATATGGAGAAATGCAAAGATTCACTGACTGCTGACAGGAGTGTACAGTGAGGCACTGTATCAGTAAATAATTTGGAAGTTCCTCATATATTAAACACAGGTTTCAATAATGGCAAGCAATTCCACTAAGTATATGCCCAAAAGAAATGAAACTTTTTTTTTTTTTTTGGTCTTTTTTAGACAGGGTCTTACTATAATTCAGGGAGGCCTTAAGTTCACTTTGTAGCCCAGGCTGGTCTCAAACTCACAACAATCCCCCTACCTCAGCTTCCTGAGTGCTGGGATTACAGGTGCACACCACCACACCCAACTGAGATATAATTTTGACACAAATACTAGTGTATATGTATGTTTATTGCTACATTATTCACAACAGACAAAAGGTGGAAACAATCCAAATCAACCTACAAAAACATAAATAAAATGTGGTATGCCCATGCAATATAACATTTTTCAGCCATAGATAAACATAGCTGAACAGTGAAAACATTGTGAACGCTCAAAGAAATCAATCACAAAAGACCCTTTATAGTATGAATTCCATTTACATGAAATGACCCAAAAGAGAAAATGTATACAAAAAGTAGGTTAATGATTGATTGTATCTGAATTGTGTTATACAAGGAATAACAGCTAAAACATACGGAACTTTTTTAAGATGAGAATTTATTAAATTAGCTATGGTGATTACAACACGTATCTGTGAATATATTAAAAACTGCTAACTTGCATGGTACATCCATTATATTCAATAAAGCTGTTTTAAAAAAAAGAGTATGTGTGCCAGTCACGGGGGCTTGTGTCTACCCCAGCTTCTGGGGAGGTTGGCAGAAGAACTGCTTGAGTCAAGGAGTTCACAGCCAGCCTAGATAACAAAGTGAGACTGTTAGGCCTGCAGAATGCAAGAATGAGAGGGTGTAGGGGCAGGGGGAAGAACTCTTCACAAATTTTAAAACACTATATATTCCCAGCACTTGGAACTGAAACAGGAAGACTTTGTGTTTAAGGCCAGCCCAAGCTACACTGTGAGACTTCATCTGAACCAAACAAATTACTATAACATCATGTTATTTTTGCCTCATACTCTCCAATCCCATCTATTTTCAGGAATGAAAAAGGACACAAAATTCTTGTGGAATATACATTAATAAAGTTTATAAATTTCTCTGATACTCTGCACATCTGTGCAATCCAATATTACAGTGAAATACTTCGAAACAAAAATATTCAATTTATAAAATGTCAACATAAGACATAATAAGCAATGTATCCTAGCCTACAATTGTCCTTTTACATATTAAATGATTTTCAAAAACGTATCTGATATATTTTCCCTCATATAAACAAAAACATTATCAAGTAGCAGAACAAGATGACTGTGGAGCCCTCCAGCTATGTGTATTACAACAGAAACATCAATTTCAATGTAAGAAACAAGGACACCAGGTAACTTTTACTGTATTTGGTTTTAGCATCAAAATAAAAGATGAAAAAAAAATTAAAATTAAAAATAAAAAAATAAAAGATGCACCGAAGAAGCCAGGAAGAAAAGCGCAGTCCACATCGCCCTCCTCCTAACTTTAAGTAGTACCCCTTGGAGAAAAGAATCCCTCTTGAAAGGAAGAGAAAACATTAGGCAGTGGCTCAGACTTGGAACCAAGTAACAGGGCTGTCATGGTAAGAGCCCAGACCAGCCTCAGCCACATGGCTCTTGAGGCAGGCCTGTGTCTGAGGGCAGAGCCTCTGCTCCTGCATTAGCCTGACCCATGAGATCTAACCCACAGCAGATGGGAGCCAGAAGTTCTGGTATTCTACCGCCCAGCAAAAAGACTGACTATAGGTGATGGTAATATTATTTATATTATTATGTGCGTGTGTGTGTGTATACACATATACATACATAAAAAGCTAGAACTGAAAGATTTTTAATATTTTTCATCATAAAGGAATAAATACTTTTAACTTGAACAACACAGACTGTATACATGTATCAAAACATCACACGGTAGCCCACTAATATCTGCAATTTTTATGTATCAGTTAAAAATCAGTAATTTTTTTAATGTAAGAGCACTGACCATCAATCTCTAGTGCTCCCACCATGGCCTACTTCTCACTACTCAGGTGGATTGCTAAGGTGAAGGTGGTTAAGTGATGCACAGATTCAGCTCTCAAACTGGTAGGAGCAGGCTCTAGCACACCCAGTGGGCCAGGGGATGAGAGGCAGGAAACATTTCAAGGTATACCTCGAACGTACACACTTGTATACATGTAGGGGTTCTCAAAAAATGTTTTTAAACTAGTTGGGTGTTAACTAGCCATAAAATAGAAACAAAAAAGTACTGTTTATAGAGGACTCTGTATGTAAAGTTCCCATTACACAGGAGAAACTCAATGAATATATGTTTTCTTGGAGAGAGAGCACTGTGGCCCTAAAGAAGCCAGCAGAAAGTAAGTTAGAGATGGACTGAAATCTTAGCTATAGACCTTTTATTAGCTGTGCCTTTATACTGCGCACAGTGGCCCAAGATGGTCCTACATCTGCCTTGTAGTGTTGGATAAGGTATATGTTCTCTCTTAAGTAGTTGTGTCACCCCAAATGTGTTCTGTATCTAGGTGTCTCCCCAAAGCCTCATGTAGTCACTAGGATGGGCTTCTAACTTTGTGACTAATTCGTGGTCAAATGCTGAGATTATAAACGTAAGTGCTGCTGGGATTATGGGTATGAACACTACACCTGTCCTGGAGTAGATACCCTGGATGCAATAAAGGACGGAAGAGGGGCTGGCCTTTGCAGCTACTGCTGCTCCTCTTCCCTTTTTGCTCTTGCTGCTCTGCTGCTTTCTGCCACATGTCACTCTGACTTGGAGCAGGCGAGTGTGGACTGAAACCTCCACATACTGCAAGCTAGAGCTAAATAAACCTCTCCTTTCTTAACTCTGGATGTCAGCTACTCCATCCCAGGAACGAGTAAAAAGTAACTGAGACAGTCAGGCAGCCTAGAGAAGACACATGGGACAGAAAGAGGCTTGTCTCATGTCAATCTGATGCCTGTGAACAACTGTTTTTCCTCTGCCATGTCCCTCTGTCATGCTGTCCTGCCTTGGAGCCAGCCAAGTATGGACTGAAACCTCCTAAATAAACTTTTTCTCCTTAAAAAAAAAAAAAAAAGTATTCTGGGGCAGAGGAGATGGCCCAGTGGAATAAGCACTTCCCAGGCAAGCAGTTCAATCCCTGGTTCCACCAAAAAAAAAAATATTCTAATAAACTCACACTTGATGGGATTGTTTCCACTGAAGAACATTCATTAATAGACAAATTTTAACATGAAATAATTGAAATAGTGAATTTAAAATTTTCATTAGTCCCTTTCTCATATTGTTCATATTTGTCAGTATAGACTGAAGTCTTCTCTCCAATAAATAATAGCAAACATAAGCTCTCAGTAGGGCAATATTTTTAAATGATACTAACAAAACAAATTTTAATAAATTGGGCTTAAGTCTATTTCTGTTTCCTTCACTTAAGACCAGTCATTTTAAAAAGCAAAAATCCACAGATAAAGAAAACAGGACGGGTTACAACAAAAAATAAGACATGAGAGAGATGTCAATAAGAATTATAAAATCAATGAGGAAATGGTAATGAACTTAACAGGACTCAATATGCTAAAGTGTAAGTGTCTACAAAGGAATAAAAAGGCAAGATATACCAAACAGATCTAAGTCTGAGAAATGGAAGCACCAAATACTACACAAAACAGGTGGAGCAAGATACAGAAAACTACAAATAGCCCAAAGTCAAAATAAGGCATAAAGGCTGGCCAAATGGCTCAGCAGATTAAAGCACCTGCAAGCAGTGCTCGCCCCACCCCCAGAGTGCCTGAGATGGCAATTGAGACTAGATATGGTAACAATGTAATCCCAGCTCTTGGGAGGCTGTAAACAGGTGGATCACTATGAGTCCATCTGATCTAGTAGTGAGATCCTGAACACCCTGTAGACCCTTCCCTAAAAATACAAAAAAATAAAAATTTAAAAAAAAAAGTCATAATTTCACTGCAGATCTTATACCTTTAACCCTTCTAAGTGACCACTTCTTCATGTCAGATACAGAATCAGATCACTCAAACCAAAAAGGTACCAATCATGGCATTACAAAAGCACAGCAGAGTAAAGTTAAGGTACTAGGCTAACACTGCCAACAAAAACTTCCTGTAATAATGCAATGTTCTTTGTCTTACCCAATACAAGAAGCACTATCTATGTGTGGCTCGTTGAACATCTGAAACATTAGACTAGCGCTATAAAGCAAGTAAATTTTTCATTATATTTAATTTTTAAATGTAAATACATGTGGCTAGTTGCTACTATAGCAGACAGGAAACAAGAGTAAATATAATCTGAAAATCTGCCTCCTAAAAGCTCCCCAGAAGGTTAATAGCCAAGTGTGTAGCACACAGGTGGAAGAGTGGAAGGCCCTCTCTGGAGCCCCTGCAGAGCCCCAGACGATGATCTGTTCACTCTGACCCACTCAGTCTGATATCTGGAGGCTAAAATAAAGTGATTTAAAGCCAGGGAAACCCAGGCAGTAATGTCTATCCCAAAACAGATTTTCTAAGCTGCTACTTAGTGTCTTGCTTTTAAATAAAAGTATACAGCCAAATGTCAGCAGGCATTTTTAAAAAAACCTCAACATGAAAAGAATCTTGAGATCAGAAGTTTCAAAAGAAAATTTCAAATACAACAACAATGAATATCTCAGGTAAAAGTGATTCTACTCATGAAACAAACAAAAAAGGATATGACAATTAAAATACAATCAGTATTCCAGAAAAATAGAGGTTAAAATCATTACCACAGACACAACATAAAATTTTTTTACTAAGTTTTCCTGCACAATAAATGAGGAAAACATCTACTACAATTTACCACTGAAAACTCTCAGAAGATAAAGGAGGAAAGAAAAGATCTGAAAGCTGTCAGAAGTTATGAGGAAAGGCCAGGGAGACAGTTCAGTGGTCTAAGTGCCTGCCGAGAAAGAACAAGGACCGGGGTTTGATCCCTGGTACCACATGCTGTGGCTGGCCCTGCCCAGGGCAGGGCATGCCAGCCACTGAAACCAGGTGTGGTGGCGCATGCCTGTAATCCCAGCCCAGGGAGGCTGAGACAGGAGGATCACAAAATAAATGAATGAATGATTTTTTAAAAGGAAGTTATGAGGAAGACTGCTATTAGATGTCTCAACAGCACCACTATAATCTGGAACACCATAAAAGTGATCCCTCACAAAAAAAAAAGGTTATTTGCAAGGTGGAACTTCTATACTGAAAATGTCAAAGAGGACCTGAAAAAAAACGAGAAGAATGACAGCAGTCAGCAGGCTGAGCCAGTGACCAGCTCTGCCTGTGTTCTCAAAAGTGGTTCTCATTGCTCAGTTACCTAGATAGTGGTGATCAACATACTGAGACCTACAGACACACACGGAAAAACACTAACAGACCCTCAGAAAACTAAGCCAATGCTGCAGCAAAATGACGTGATCCATTCCGGCAATAGGTAAAAATCTGAAACAGTAATTGCTAAGTGGCATAGCAGTTGATAATACTCTATATGGACATTATAATGCATGTATGGAATAAAAACATTTTAAATCATTTTTCAGAAGCATTATGACATTTAGAAAATCTTCAAAATTAGCTACTGCTTAACAAGTAACCATACCTCCTGTAAATTCTGGTCTTCTTGAGTCCAAGAATTTAAAACGTGTGCTCCAGAGTCACTCACAATGAAATTCACCTAACAAATGTCAAACGGACAATTAGTATTCAACTCTAATTTTACTGAATCACTGTCATGTTTTAAAACAATATGCAATTTCTAACACAGGTGTGCCATTTGATGTATTCGTTTCACAACTACAGAGCACCAAAAGTACACGACAGGTGATATCTTAGAATGGCACTGGGGACCGGGGAAGCTGTGATGACTAAACAGCTCTGTCCCACAGTGCAGAAGTCTGGGGTGGGGAGTGTGGTGAAAAGGACAATGTAGAGGACTACAGATGAATGAATATGCTCATCTCCGAGTGATAAGCGCCACAAAAAATGAGTGCGTTTTAGACTGAGCAGCCAGAAATGGTTTACTCCACAAAAGATTCATTGAAGGACTCTGAAGTGACCAGTGGAAACCAGCGCTGAAAAAGCCAGGGACAGGGAGCTCCAGGCACAACAAAAGGAGATGCACAGGGCACCAAGTGTATCCCCTCAAATGGGTAAAACTCAGAGCACGCAGAAGTAGGATTAAGCTCAAAGAGCATCAGAAGTCGGAGAATACTGAAAACCCAGTAACGGATATGGATATAGACTGTATTCTCTCTTTTTTTTTTTCAACTAGGAATTGAACTCAGGACCTTGCATTTGCCAGGCAGGCATTTATGCCACTGAACTATATCCCCAGCCCTGTATTCTAATTTTTAAAATAAACTCCAAGGGCCAGGGAGATAGCTCAGAGGCATAAGCATCTGCCTGGCAAGTAAGTGCTAGGTCCCGAGTTTGACTCCCAGTACAATCAATCAATGAATTTAAAAAACTATCAGGGTTGGAAAATAATTGATATAGTGCTTGCCCGGTATGTGTGAAGCACTGGGTTTGATCCCCAGCATTACAAAAATAAATAACAAATAGCACCAGGTAAGATGATAAGGAACATATTAGAAAGCATATCAAATGATGTTAATGACTATGTTCCTTTTTGGGAAGAGGAAGAAATTTCTTTCTTTCCCCTCAACAATATAATCTAATTCATGATCATTTTTCCTAATACCTGTGAAATATTAGTTTTCTTTCCTCAAAGGAAAAAATTTGGTAACTGGCCTCATCTATCTTGGCTTATCTAACAAGATATATTTTACCAGCCACGTTATTTAGATTACCTCATTTAAATCTTACAACAAAGAAGCAATTGTATGTTTACACGGGAAGATAATATGAGGCTTGGAAAATGGAAAACAATCATTCAAGCATTATAGTGCCCAGTGTGTCCATCCCAGCACCTGGGATTAGTCTCAGGGGAAAAAAAAGTGGGGGGCAGGGGGGTGAGGGTAAGAAATACAAAGTCACATTGCTGGCCTGGAATTTTGCATTTTCATTAAATTGTTAAGATGATTTAGATGATCCAACCCCTCCACTCCCACCCCAGATGGGGTTACTATGCAGTCCAGGCAAAAATCACTGCAATCAACCTTAGTACTGGGATTACAGCCATGTGCCACCATGCCAGCTCAGATACCAGGAACTACAATGAAACTTGTGCCCTAAATCACATTACCTTTCCCTCACTTACACTTTTCACCAAACTCAGGAATTTCAAAAGATACTTCTATTTAATTTATAATGTTATAGTGTACATAATATCAGACTCGCATGTTCACCTCTGCTCTTTTCCCACCTAAGATCTGGTGAGGTTCCAGACTTGGCAAAAAAGACAGGAAGCATGTCACCCATTGGGAGCTAATCAGAAACAAATTA
Organism: Ctenomys sociabilis; assembly: GCA_004027165.1. Taxonomy (NCBI): domain Eukaryota; kingdom Metazoa; phylum Chordata; class Mammalia; order Rodentia; family Ctenomyidae; genus Ctenomys; species Ctenomys sociabilis. Next base: position 29,278 of record PVKA01021058.1, on the reverse strand, counting down.
TTGGAGATATTGAAATCTAAAGATGACTTTAACACTTGGAATTTTTACCAATCATCAATTTTTCTTATTGACAAAAAACTTTTTTTTGCAGCACTGGAGATTGAACTCAGGACCTTGTGCTTAAGAGAGGTAAGCGCTTATTCTACTGAGCCATCTCCCCAGCAATAAACAACTCTTGCTTAGCTTTTTTTTTTTCTTTTTTTGGTACTGGGGATTGAGCTCAAGATGGTTGTGCACACTAAATATGCCTTCCACTACTGAATTATACCCAGCCCTTACTACATAGCTCATTAGGTTTCTTCCCCAGTTTCTGCATCAACAACATGGCAGTAGCATCCAACACACTGCCACAAGTCAACAAACTGCTTTATAGCCAATGTTTGTTCTGCTTGGGCTCCCAACAACTCTCAGTGTTACTGTCTGTTCCACACTAATTGTTCATACCTTTGAGTTTTGGCCCAAAACCTGTACCTCACAGGATCATTTTCAGAATTAAAAAAGTTAATAACATACAGCACTTTGTAACATGCCTTGCACATGAGTAGTAAACAATTACTGCCCCCAATGAAATACCTGTAACATATTAATGTCAAAGGGCGATTCTAAAATGGGCAAGGCAGTGGATGAACACTTTTAATCTCAGCTTGGCCACTTGGGAGGTTAAGGCAAGAGGACTGCTGTGAGTTCAAGGCTACCCTTGACTATACCATTCTGGAATACAAAGAGATACTGTCTGAAAACAAAAAGACAAAACACCAGAACAAAGGGAACCAAACGGAAGTTCTATGTATTTTTTTTTTTTTTTCTTTTTGTCTTTTTTGAGACACAGCCTTACTATGCAGCTCAGGCTGGTCTTGAGCTCACTTTGTAGCCCAGGCTAGTCTCGAACTTGCAACAATCCTTCAGCCCCAGCCTCCTACAATGCCTGGCCTATATACATTTTAGAGTAAATAAAGATTTCTAAGCCTAACTTGCTTCCAATACTAGGGAATGAAGCCAGAGCTTTTGTACTGAGCTACATCCCTAGCCCTTTTTATTTACTTTTTAATCTTGAGACACGGTCTTGCTAGGTTGCTCAGGCTGATCTCTAGCTTAGTCTCTTGGCTCAGCCTCCTAGTCTCCATGGCTTATGGGCATGTGCTACCATGCCCAGCTCTACACCAAATTTATACAAAATTCATATAAAAATTACAGATGCAGTTAAGTACACCCCCAAACATCATTAATCCTGTTTGTAATCCACACTCACCAGCTTCTTGAAAGGGAATATATCATACATTATTCTACAGTACTCCATGGAAGATTCTACTGAGCAAGTCCACAATGATTTAGAGATGGGGGCCAAAGGGATGATGCCTTGGGTCCTGTTCTTCACCAGCATATCAAACTCGACATGCTGCCTGCACGATTCTGCCATGTATGGGCAGTGATCCACAACAAACACCGTTTTATGTGATTCTGAAAAAATCTTCATTTTGTTTTAACCTGTATGAAGAAAAATAACAAGAGTCACATGTTGATACACAACACTGACAATCTTAAATTATTTCTAAGGAATGCGTCTTTTCCTCTTGAATAGGAAGGGAACATGAACACCTTTAGAGAGGAAATATATCCAACATATGACAAGGTTTACTAGGATCAGTATCAGCAGCTGCATCAAAGCATGAGATACACCAAATCTAGCTGCCTTTTTACCAGACACATGCAAAATTATAACCTTTTTCTTTTTGAAAGAGCTTAAAATTGTCAAAAACAATATTTTTACATATAACTGCAATTGATTCCCTTAGCTATACCAAACACAATAAATACCATATACTCTTTAAATACCTTTTTGGTGATCCTTGCAACTGACATCAACTACATATAAACTTCCAAGCCAACATTTTCGCTCCTACTACATATAAACCTCCCCACCTCCAAAGAAAAGAAAACATTTGCAGACTTCTGAAAAATGCTGTTGAAATGAGGTGAAGGGAAATTAACAGGAAAGAGGAATCGCAAAAGCAAAAGCCAAAACAGAACATTATACCATCACTGCATACTGGGTCTGAGGATTAGGATAGGGTCCTCTAACTCACACTCTCCCCCTTAGCTTTTGAAACACCTCAGAATTCACCATGTACAACAGAAAGATTTAGTCACTACCTTCAGGCTGGGGAGGAGAAACTTTCAAAACTTTTTCTTATAAAAACGGAGCATATGGTACTCCCTTGCTTCGCTAATAACATCTTATCCAAAACAGACAAATCCACATCCGAAAAGCACATGGTAAGCAGAACAAGTGTTCACCACGAACGGTCTTCTGATCCCTCTATTTTCTTCTGCTCTCAAATGCATCCCTCCTCTGAAAAACTCTCCTTAAGAAACCTTCTCGGCACACTTTGCTCGAGGATGGGGGTGGAAAGTACAAGGTGAGTGGACAGGGAAGACCTCGGGATCGACGTTCGCTTACTTTCGTGCCTGGTCCTGCAGTGCAAACGAAGAGGCTGTAAAGAACAGCCTCCCTGGCAAAGGTTGCCGCCCGGGCGCGTGGGGAGAGTCAGCGCGCAGCCAGGCGCGTCTGGTACCACAGGCTGGGGACTACGTTCTCCCCGCTCATCTCCCCGCACACCGGTCCTTCCTAGGCTTCCTAAATGCAGGCGCGCGTGCGTGCGCGTGCACGCCCACACCCGCGCACCCGGGCTCGCGCGTGCGCACAGCTCTCCTTGGCTGGGCCGCCGCGCAAGTCGCGGATCGGGGAAGAGGGCGGAGCCAAGGAGAAAAAAAAAGTCCTCCACCACTCGAGATTTTCTACTCGCTAGTTTTCTCAATCACCCATGAGGAAGAATGTCCAGGCGACTAGAGAGTCTCCCCCATGGGCAAGTGTCACCCACACAGCACCGGTGAAAGCGGCCAAAGAGCCACTCGGCGTAGGGCCCACCCACCGGCCTCCCTTTCTTGGCCTCTCCACCCTGGTCGGTTGCTCCTGGCAAAACACGCGAGACTTTGCGAGAGGCAGAGGGAAAGCCTGGGACTAGAGACACAGGGAGGACCCGCCCCTCAGAGGAAGTCTCGCGAGGCTGCGGCGCTCCGGGAGCGCGCGTCAGAGGCGGTCTACGGAGCTTACACCCCCCCAACACCCAGGCTGGGCTTGGGGCTGAGCCCCGCAGGTCCGTGGCCACCTCCTTGGCGCGCGCTGGCGTCCGGGCTCTGGGTCAGCTCGCTGAAGAGGTGGGACGAGGGCACGGAGTCTTCTGTTGGGTGCGCCGGTCCCGGTTGGCGAAGGCAACTGACGGCTGCGAGGCGCCGCCGGGAGCGGAGTGAGTGGGAGAACCCGCCGACCGCGCTGCCTTGGGCGGGCCGGCAGCCTCCTCCGCCCGCGCCGCCCGGTGCCCTGCGCTCCGGAAACCGGAGCGCCTCTCCCGGCCCGAGGCGCGGAGTGTCGGGAGCAGCCGGACCCTGTAGACACACCTTCCGTGTTTGTTTTCCGCCCGCCTAGTCCACCCGAAACCTCACCACGGAGGGCGGGCGAGGAGAGACCCTCTTCGGTCTTCACCTTTCCCCTTTGCAGCGTTGGTCACGGAGAGCCGTTGCGCCCTTCTTTACGCTGCCCTGAAAAAGGTACTTTTTTTGCCTCCTTGTTTTTCTCCTTTCATAACGACTTCAGTCTCTGATTTGCTGCCCAGACTAGGAGCCACGCTGTAGTCCTCGGCTCTGCGTCTCCCTTCACGCTGTGCCGGATTATTTCATTTTTCCACAGAACTGTTGTGATTGCCCTAATCCCGCCTCATGTTGGTTTCCCCATCGTCGTCGTTCCACAGAGTTGGCATTCTGAAATACTTGTTTTTAATCTCACTTCAAACTTTTTACGATTCCATGTTACTGGCAGAATCTAGTTCCGATCGTTGAGCGTATCAGTCATTTTATGCTTTCTCAAGTACTTTAGTATCCAAACATAGTGGACTACTGTTTCTCCAGACGTGCCCTGCGTTTTTACCAAGTCCCTACTTGATAGGTGTTGTGTCCGCCTGTCGGAAATACTTCCTTCTCTGCTGCACCATCTGTCAAAACTATGCATCCCTGTCTTCTCAGACTCCTGTCAGTGACAATGTTACAGCTGTACCCAAAGCACTAGAGATAGTTTTGCGGTATTTATTACGGTGTATTATTTGCTCACTTATCTGTCTCTTCTGCCAGCCTAAACTTGAGTCTAGAATCATGTCTTTTGAAAGAAAAGGTAGTCCGGTGCTTGGTATGGCAGGCATTATTTATATCCTCTGCATATCTGGAAAAATTACCACAGGAGTTTTTAGTCCCTTCTACTGATTTTTAGAGCCAAAATGACCCCCATGTATTAGTTTAAAGGTGTCTTACCTGTATGGAATATAAACGATTACACTGCCAACTCATGTAATTCTTTTAGTATTTCAGTTTATGTATAATGGGGGGAAGTCAACATGATTTTGCATGTTAGCATAGCTTAGAAATAACTGGTTTCGATGAGAAGCTTATGTTTAGCCACAGTTGTAGGTGAACACGCATGTTTTCTGTAAATCCTCCAGTGAAAGCTGGATGTGGTGGTGGCTTGCCTGTCATCCACGGAATGAAGGAGGCTGAGGTAGGAGCATCTCAAGTTCCAGTCCCACCTGGGCCACCCAGACCATCGCTAAATACAAATAAGGGGGGAGGGGGGAGACATAGCTCACTTGGAATGTGCCCTGGGGTTCTCTATCCTCACTACCAAAAAAACAAAAATCAAAGTCCTCCAGCATTCTTTCAAATTCTCTTCCTTCCAACTTTAAAAATTCATTCTATTTAGAAAGCTGTTTCAGGGCCAGGGAGATAGCTCAGCAGACTAAGCACCTGCTTAGGCAAGCACAGGGACCAAGCTTCATTCCCTGCCACATGCTTGCTCCCCAGGGTGGGCTGAACAGGCCAGTAAGACCCGGCCCGGTGGTACACACCTGTAATCCCAGTGCTGCATATGCTGAAAAGAACAGGATCCCTACAAGTCCAAGCTGCATAGCGAAACCCTGCACCAAATACGTGTATACATACATACATACATAAGATAACATAAAATAAAATAAAAAATAGCTGTATTTTTTCATAAAGCTCCAGATGTATTCATTCCACCATTTTTAAAGACAATGATAATTTTCAGGACTTTTAAATAGAATGCCTACATAAGATGATTATTTTTATGTGTGATGTATATGTGTTCTTTCTTGATGTATTAAGCTTATAAGTTTCTCTGAAGGACCTAACTGAGCCTTTCAATTCTCTTATTTTCAGGTGCCAATTAGTATTGTCTACAAATTAGCATTAGAGGGGCTTTCCTGAACAATACAAATTTTTAAACGAAACTCGATTGTTGACAACTAAAAATATCCTGTGATGTGTTAGTAGTTACAGTATTTTTTATGGGCCCAGCTAGTTATAGGATATTGAATTTGTATAAGGGAAACACATGGTGCAAGAGACTGGAATTTCTTTAAAATTTTCTTAACCAAAATCTAAAAGTACACAGCTGGCAGTTGCAGTCATGGGTGGGTGGTGGTTTCTTTTTTATCAGTAGCAGAATGTTCCCCACCATCCATCTGTCAGGAGTCTGACAAAGTGGGCAAGGGTAAGGAATAGTATGGGGATAAAGAGAATAGTTAGTTTTTGAAAAGTCTCTTCTAATTTGGTCTTATTTAGAGAAGATTAGGTAAGTGTATTGTGGCCAGTTAAGACAGGCACTATAAAAATAGATAAACTGAAAATATACGTAACCCCTCTTTTTTTTTTTACTGAAATCTTCTTTTAAGAGTTTGAAACATATCAGAATTGGAAAACTACTTCCTCACTCCAGTTACTAGCCAAAAAAAGAGAGGAAAAGCATTTTTTAACAACGATGGCAAAGTAAATTCATATTATGCCATGTTTTAAACATTTTATGTGTGATTTCACATACAGGAAATGAACATGCAAATGCTTAGGAACTGCTTTTCTAAAAACATCATTGGTTTTCTGATATGTTAATAAAATTGTTTTGAGTTACCTGCTGTTAGAATTCCTTTCCCTAAATAGATAAATCTTTGTACTTATAAATTTTAAATGTAGTTTATTTTAATAATAATTTTTTTATGCAGCTTAGAGAAGATTTTGGGAAGCAGATGTTAACAATTTCTTTCAAAGCCTAAGTAAACATCCATTGCTTAATTAACAGATGCATTGTTAAAAATAGTTGCTAGGTTTTTATTATCTGAAAAAAAAAATGAAATTTTGTTACCTTGAACATTTTCTCCATCTTCATTTCCATTTATTTCCTGTAGCTGGCTTGAAATGAAAAAAAAAAATTTAACGTCTTGGAAGTTCCATTCTGTGGTAGGGTGGGGAAAATTGTTTTGTTTTTCCATCCAGGGAGGTCAGGATCCTTTTCATGTAGGTGAAAGCAAATAGGGCTCCAGGGATCAAGCTTGGCTCAAGAGTAAAATGCTCAGCTGGAGATTAGAAGTTCTATTTCTGGTACTAGCTTGGCTCTGTCATTCAGCTCCTTTTATTTGGGCACTTGTTCTGGTGCCAGATGACAATGTAAGAAGAGCTACCACTGCTTTTAATTGATTAAAATTCTTATTCAGCAGATTGATTTTAATTCTAGACTACTTTAGAGGATTACTTGAGTTCACTCAGGTTGGAGAGAAGGCTAAAAATAGGTCGAACAGTTTGGAGGGTTACAGTGATTTGCTGTATCACATAGCAAAAGTTTATTTTATAACTGCTCAAATTGAAGCAGGGTGGGATCAGTGAGGAAAGAGATGAATAGCCATTTTAATGCATTATGATGGAAGTTATCACAGTTGTAGTTGCATTTCTTTAATGGCTAATGACGTTGAACTTCCTTTTTAGGTGCTTATTTGCTTCCCATGTACCTTTTCAGTTAAGTGTTAAGGTCTTTTGCTCATTTTAAGAATTCAAGTGTTACTATGTTGAGAGATTGTTTTAATATAGGTACAAGTCTTGTCAGCTTTATAATTTGAAAACATTTGCTCCCACTCTTTAGTTTGTCATTTTAGACATCTAAGCAGTTTTTATTCCTGAGCAAGTTTGTGATGTTGATGAAGTCCAGTTTATCAAATTTTTCTTTCATTAGTCATAATCTCAGAATTGTGTCTTAAAAAATCTTTGCCTTACTCCAGGTTATAAACATTGTCCTTTTTTTTTTTTTTTTTTTTGCTTAAAAAGTGTCAGACTTTTTAATTTTACATTTAGATCTATGGTGCATTTTGAGTTAATCTCTGTATATAATGTACAAATTAAAGTTGGATTAGTTTTCTGGCATATAGATACCAATTGTTTGCAACATTTCTCCTTGACTCACCTTTGCACCTCTTCAGAAATCATTGATTGTATTTCTTTGGCCCTGTTTTAGAATTTCTGTTTGGTCTGTCTCTGTTATCACAACTGTCTTCCTTACTGTAGCTTTTAAGTCTTTAACATTTGGTAGTGTGAGTTCTCCAACTTTATTTTCAAAATTGCCTTGTTTATTCCACTTTCTTTGGATTTCCATAGCAGTTTTTAAATTACCTTGTGAACTTCTGTAAAAAGTCCTGCTGGGGATTGATTGGAAAGTGCATTAACAGTAAGCAGGTCAGTTGCAGAAAACTGACACCTCCATTATGCTGAGCCTCCCAGTCTTTGAACATAATGTTTCTACAGTTTTTCAGGTTTGCTTTCAGTTTCTTTCATTAACATTTTGTAGTTATCAGCATAGATATCCTACAAGAGGTTTTTTTTAAGTTATTAAAAATGTTTTTCTTTTGGGGGGTTTTTTGGTTTCCACGTTTTAGTTTATAGAAGATAATTGCTTTGTGTGCTTATATCTTAAAGAATTGCTAAAATCTTACATTATTAGTTCTAAGGGTTTTAAAAATTCTTTTCCAATCTATATTCTTAATTTTTCCTTTTTCCTTTCTTCTATTGTCACATGAGCATGTTGCTTAAGATTGATGATTGGAACATTCTTTCCTTTTTGTAACCTACCTCATAAAACATGCAACACGTTTAGTTATACTAGATTCCTTATAAAAATCTTTTCTCTGTAAGATTGTTGAGGCAGTGGATTTCGACATGCTATACATATAAAGGAGGTCAGTCACATGCTTCTCAATTGTGATTGTTTTCATTACCTTCCCCTTTCTTCCTTAACTTCTTTTCTGGCTTTTGGGGAACCATTCTGATAGCACTAATCCAAATGGTTATATAAAGCTCCAACTGAAATAATATAGACAGACATGCACATCTGGTCTCAGACTGATTATGTACATTTATATATGTTTTTCTGGTGTCATGAATCTTTGTTTACATCTACACAACTAGCCAGCATTTGGGTCATAACTCAATACTTTGGTCATAGGTTAATCCTAAAATTCCAGTCATAACCCAAGTTGTTTATATGTGTGGTTGATTGTAACTTGAGGGTCCACTTTATTCCTAAAGCTGTGCAACTACCACTAAAATAAATTTTAGGGCATTTGAGTCACTCCATAAAGAAACTGTAAGCTATTGATACTCACGTCCCATCCCCTTGCCTCTTCCCAATCTTCCTGTCCCCCACCACACCTCAGTGATTTGCCTCTCCTGGACATTGAATAGAAACAGAGTCATGTAACATGTGGTCATCATCTGTGATTGGCTTCTATGACTTGGCCTACCTTAGCAGTTATCAGCCATGTGGTTGCATGTCACTCCTTTTCTGCCAAGCTTTCCACTGTATGAATAAGCCACATTTTGTTCATGAATCAGTTGAGTAGCATTTTGGTTAATTCTGATCTTTGGCCATTGTGACTGTTTTCATTTTCTATGTGTGTACCTAGGAGTGAAATGTTCGGTTATGTTTATCCCTTAAGGAGGAGCTATCACACTGTTTTGTTGTTTTTTGTTTTTTTTTTTCCAGAGTAGCTCTGCCAACGTGGTGGGGTGGTGCAGACTCAATTCCAGCACTCTTGAACACTGAGGCAGGAAGTTCACAAATTCAAGTGCTGGCTGGAGGGTCAGGGAGATGGCTCAGTAGAATAAGTGCTTCCCTAGCAAGCACAAGGGCCTGAGTTCAATCCCCGATTCTGCCAAAAAAAGTATTGGTTGGGGCATTTAAGTGACATATGGTGACACTACCTTGAAATTTAAAAGAGAATAGGCAGGGACTAGAGCCATAATCTGGTGCAAAGTCCCTGGCTTTACAAAGTAGCTGGATTGCAAAGTTCTTTTTCCAAAGTTCATTTACTTATGGCTCTGACTTGGCTCTATACTATAGTTCTAACTTAACTTCTCTAAACCTAGCTTTTGGCTTAGGGACCTTATTTTACTAGGAAAACCTCAAGAAAGGATGGCTCATAAAACATTAGGTAAAAGTAAAAAAAAATCAAAGAGAGTAAGTTTCAGAAAGTTGTAAGTTCTTTCAAGACACACTATTTTAAATTTTGAGGTGTCCAAGGTACAATTCAAGAAGTTCACTTTGAACTATGGAGTTTTTTCCTGGCATCTCCATTCTTTTCTCTATCTGCATATCTTTTTTATGTGAGTGCCATTCTGTTTTGGTTACTGTGGCTTGTATAGTATGTATTCAAATTAGGCATTTTGATTTAGCTCTTTTTGCTATAGTAGCTAACACTTGGGTCCTTATGTACTTCCACATGGATTGTAGAATTGTCTTTTCTAATTCTGTGAAAAATGTCATTGGGATATTGATGAGGACTAATGTTGGCTGTGTACATCATTTTGGAAGTATGGGCTTCCAAGTTTTTTACTCTTTGAATCCATACACATTGTATGGCTCTTTCCATCCTGAACTTTTCAATTTCTTTCATTAGTGTTTGATGATTTTTATTGTAAGGATCTTTCACATCTTTAGTTAAATATTTTTCTCTGTGTGTGTATGTGTGTGTATGTTTCTATGAAAATATAATTAATTTCATGCTTTCTGTCTCTGCAAATTTGAACTTTATGCATAGAAAAGATACTGAATTTTATCCTGCTGAGCTCATATATCAGTTCCAAGTCTTTCAGTAGAGTATTTTAGAAAGGTATTCTGCATCTGTGGTTTCTTTAGTGGTGTCCCTATGTCCTTCGCAGACTTCAGTAGTACAATAATGCTGGCAGTGAGTGGACAATCTTCCAACAAATGAAGCTTAAGAGGTATATCTTTGTTAACATGAAATTAAAATAAGGCAATATGCTGACTTTGTTTGGAGTCTTGATTTTGGTTTTAATTACAGGTGTTGCTTTAGAAATGAGTTGCACAATTGAGAAGGCGCTCGCTGATGCCAAAGCCCTTGTTGAAAGACTTCGGGACCATGATGACGCAGCAGAATCTCTCATTGAGCAAACCACAGCTCTCAGCAAGCGAGTAGAAGCAATGAAGCAGGTTTGACTTCTTACTTGCTGAGTCCATGTAACAAAAGCAGTCTCTGTCCTTTAGGTATTGCTTGAATTGTAAATGACTGCTAAATTAGGAACTTCTTTAAAACTCTCTTAAGATTTTAATGACTTCACTTGTATGTTGCATGTTTTACTTTAGGGTATATATATATATATATATATATATTTTTTTTTTTTTTTTTTTTTTTTTTTTTTTTTTTTTTTTTTTTTTTTTTTTTTTTTTTTTTATTTTTTTTTTTTTTTTTTTTTTTTTTTTTTTTTTTTTTTTTTTTTTTTTTTTTTTTTTTTTTTTTTTTTTTTTTTTTTTTTTTTTTTTTTTTTTTTTTTTTTCTTTAAAACCTGTAGGGTTTTTGCTTTTATTTGGCATTATTCGGGACTGTTCCTGAGAACACACACTCTATGTCTAAGCTATACCACATCCCTTTTTTATTTTTTAGTGGGAGATAGGGTCTCTTAAGCTGATGAGGCTGCCTCTGAACTTGAGACCTCCTATCAGTGTCCCAAATAACTCAGATTACAGATATATGCCACCATGCTCAGCTAAACTTGATAACTATTTCAGACAGAGATGCACATGAGTTTAGAAATTAAATTAATTTGTTAGGTAAAGAAATTAAGCCAGGCATGGTGGCGCCGACCTGTAATCCCAGCACTCGGGAGGCTGAGGCAGGAGGATTGTTGTGAGTTTGAGACCAGCCTGAGCTACAAAGTGAGCTTAAGGCCAGCCTGAACTGCATAGTAAGACCCTGTCTCAAAAAGAACAAAAAAAAAAAAGAAATTAATTTGTTTGTTTATGTTGACGCACATTTTACATTATCTTACATAATGTAGAAATGTTTATGGTTTTCTTTAATAAAGGGTGTTGGTGATTCTGTTTAATAGTCCAATAATTTTTTAAAATAATGTAAGGCATTATCAGGCAGTCTGTACCCTCTGCAGTTACTGCATTTATACTTTCTGCCTTATTTTTATTTTAATGTTGTCAATTAAAAAAGAAATAATGTATTTCATCTCTTGTTAAATATTTCTTGCTCTACTAGTATAACAATATTTTAGTGAGCCATGGAGTATGAGCCTTCCTTTAATAAAAATGTTCAGCTCCTAAGAAAAATGTGTGATCTCAGATACTGCAATGGAAATCACATTGGAAAATCCTCACAACTGACTCTTGAAACTTACTCATTTTATCAAGAAAGGAAGGAACCCTACAATTAATGCTATTGACAGAACTATGGAAATAGTGGAACAAATTTATTCAGTCTGTTTTGCAATTACGTTGCCCTAAACAGGTTACTTACCTCTGTACTGTAAGACAACTCAGGCAGTCCAGTGAACCTATGCCCAGTATTGACTTTGTTTTTGTTTTAGTTTTTTTAAAGTAGAGTCTGACATCTGAAGTTAAGAATTTAGCTTTTTTTTTTTTTTTTTTTTTTGTCTTTTTGAGACACGGTCTCACTGTGCAGTTCAGGCTGGCCTTGAGCTCACTTTGTAGCTCAGGCTGGTCTCAAACTCACAACAATCCTCCTGTCTCAGCCTCCCGAGTGCTGGGATTACAGGCCTGCGCCACCACGTCCGGCTTGAAGGTAAGAATTTAGAGAGTGCTGGTGAGAGTGTACTGGCACCAGTGGCACATGCCTGTAATCTTAGGCCTATAATCCTAGACACTGAGGCCAGTCTGGCCGATTTAGGGAGATCCTGTCTTAAACAAATAGCCAAGGATATAGATTGGGCTCTCTGGGTTCAATCCCCCATCAACCAGAGGAAAAAAAGAATCAAGAATGTTGCAGTTAATCCATTGCTAAGTGTCTGATAAGAATTCCTTGAAAGTAAATAAGTATAATTTTAAAGTTAGATTTTTCTCTTTGTTTTTGAAGCAAAACCTTTGTAATTTTTGCACGTTGTTTGTTATTCATAAAATTCATGTACTGTAAAATTTATGGGATTTTATTATATTCACAGGCTGTGCAGCCATGACTACAATCTAATTGCAGCAAATTTTCATCATCCAAACCCTTTATCTATTAGTGGTCTCTCCCTAGCCTCTGCCTCCAAGCTCCAGTGACCACTTTTCTTTTGCAGAACTGGGAATTGAACTCAGGTTCTTGCACTTATCAGGCAAGCACTTATTCTACTGAGCTATCTCCCTAGCCCCCTCTTTTTCTTTGTAGATTTGTCCAGTTTGTATTTTTTATATGTAGTTTCTTGTGATTGGCTTCTTAACGGAATTTTCTAAGATTGACCTATGTATCAGTACTCCATTTTCATTTATTTCCTGGTAATACTGCATCGGAAGGATGCAGCACATTATGTTTATCTATTCTGTGCATATTTATTTATAGGGTTTCATGCAGACATGTTTTCATTCCTCTTGGGCTTACACTTAGGAACAGAATGAAGGGATTATGTAATAGCTCTTAACTTTAGGAGGGTTTGTTCATTTATTTACATTCATAGATCAAATAAAAATTTGCAAATATTTTTCTCACCTCATGTTCTTTTTTCATGTTTTTATTAGTATCAGGAAGAAATTCAAGAACTGAATGAAGTTGCAAGACATCGACCACGGTCTACATTAGTTATGGGAATCCAGCAAGAGAATAGACAAATCAGAGAACTACAACAAGAAAACAAAGGCAAGATACAGTATTACTGTGTATAGTATTTCAAAAGAGAACTTTGATCTGCAGTTGTGCTATTGGCTTGGGATTAATTTATTCCTGTGTAGAAAATAACATCCATCTTGTTGTTTCATAGCAGTATCATTTCTATTCCATGTGCCTAAATCATATTTATTACTATTTATCCTGTTCTATGTATGAATGGCTGCCTTGGTTGCCTTTTAATCCTGAACATCGATCTTACATCATTGTTATTATCTATGAAACAACACAGCTTCATTTTCTGCAGCCCCACTCCTTGGCCCCCAGCATAGGCACTCATAATGTTTTGCTTGTAGTATCCTAACAGGCCTCCTTGATTCTGGTCTCTTACTTTTGTCTATCAGCCTTCAACATAAGCATCTTATTAATTTTTCAAAAATCTGATCATGCTACTCTTTCGCTTAAGAACTTTCAGTGCATCCTACTTCCTTATCAGTGGCCTTCAAAGCCACCGCCCAGCCTTCCTTCCTTATCCCCACAGCTCTCCCTGTGTTTAACTCTCCTTACCACACTGTCTTCTTTCATGCTTCCTTGCTTAGAATGGTTATTCCTTCATTTTCAGCCCATGGAACTTAAGTTCATCTCATCTCAGCACTGTACTTATATGAAGCTTTCCCCAATTCCTCCCGACAGACTTCTTAAATATACTTGAGTAGCTCTTCACTGTGCACTTAGCATGTGTTGTTTTCTTTGTGAGACTAAACTTTGTGGCCTTTAATATTCTTAATAAGCAAGAGCATTGTCAGATGTTTAATTGCTGTTCAGTAAATGTTGTAATGATTCCTGAAAAGTGATGTGTAAACCAGGTGTGATGGTGCATTCTTGTAATCCCAGCACCTGGGAGATTGAGGCAGGAGGATAGTGAGTTTGAGGATAGTCTGATCTATATAGCTGTGCCCTGTCTCAGAATAATAAATGAATAAATAAAATGATGATTTTAAAAACTAAGGAATTAATTTGAAGACCTTTATTTGCTTAGACTTTTGTCAATTGTGTTTTCTTTTTAAAAACAGTTGGTATTTTGATAAATATAACATGACAAAGGATATGTTATGTGCCTTTAAATCAGATTTGAATAAAATACTCTGTTATTCTTGATAGAATTGCGTACATCCCTGGAAGAACATCAGTCTGCCTTGGAACTTATAATGAGCAAGTATCGAGAACAAATGTTTAGATTGCTAATGGCTAGCAAAAAAGATGATCCGGGTATAATAATGAAGCTAAAAGAGCAGCACTCCAAGGTAATACATTCTATAAATGGAAATTTGAGGTGGAAAAGAGGCCCATTGTTTAATTTGTGACCAGATTTTATTTAAAAAGAATTAATCATATTTAATATCATCTTAACCTGATACTGAACACTTCATCTTTTTAATTGACATTTTCTCCTTTTTCTTTCGTGCATTTCTTGTTCACTGTATATCATTTATTGTTTGATTTATCCTCTAACACACTGTTACTCACTTTAATGTATACAGTTTATATTAAATAATTTTTTGGAATTAAAGGTAAGTTTTTGAAATCAAATTTATTTTTATAAGATTATTTACTTTTAAGAAGTATTTATTCCAGTAAATTTGTGTAATGACATTGGTTGCAAAACAAAAATTGAAATACTAAAAACTTTTGTAATATCCAAAAGTAACCAAATGTAGATTTTTTTTTCTGAATGAAGCCAATTCATCCAGATGGCTGATGACACTGATTATAGTAGAATGAACATGGAGAAGAGGAGAGGAAACGCATCCTATTAAAATTTGCCCTCTTCCCAAAATTACATACCAGCTGACATTGTGTCTAGGCACTGATGACATGGTCAGAAGCTACTAGTGTTTTTCCAGCCACTCTGTCATTCCTGTGTGTGCACCCTTTGGTACGTCCCATGTTTGTTACCAGCAGTAGGAAACAAGCACTCTTTTCCAGTTACATTTTAAACTGAATTTTAATTGTTGGTATGAAACAAACATTTAGCTTTCAGTGCTAACTAGGGAATAGATAACTAGATGATGGCTAGGCCATCATCTGAATGATTAATGGTAAGTTATTACTAATATTAAAGTGACTTTTATAAGACACAGTTTTATCCTTCTCAAAACACTAAATGTTAGATTTCTTTACCTATTTCTCTTTTCTTCCTTTTTTTTTTTTTCTTTCTAATGCTGGATCAAACCCAGGACCTCACACATACTAGACAGGTGTTCTTCCTCAGAGCTACATCCCAGCCTGTGTTTTAGTTCATTTAAAATATGTCTTCCATTTTGTTACTTGTAGTTTTTAAATTATTATTAGTTCTGTTAGAATTAAATACCTAGGAAATAGCTCTTTGACAGCTTTACATTTTAGGGAATTTAATAGATGCCTTTTGTCTCAACTATTAAAATAATAAATTATTAATATTGGGTTTAGTATCTAATCTTAATATTCATCTCTTTACCAAATGGAAGTTCTTGAATCTCTAAGTGATGATCTTTTGAATATAAAGTGTTAATAATGAGACCATTATAATTAAATGTATAAAAGGATATAGAGGAGCTGACTTAAAATTATTGCTAACATAAATAAACATTTCAAAAGGCCCTTATAACTTGAAAAATAAAAATCTGCAATTTAAAGGGAAAAACACCATGACTAAAAAGTGCTTAGAAGCAGATAACTCAGCTCTTTAGACCCTGTAGGAGGAACGTGACAAGAACACACGGGGGTCTGGGTGTGGCTCAGTGACGGAGCAAGAGCTTAGCATGTACAGGCCCCCAGCACCAGAAATAATGAATGAATAATTAAGTAAAATGCATCAGGTGGCATATTCTCCAGAGCCATTCTATAATTAGCAAAGTTAAACAATTGCTAAAAACCATCCATTTCATTACATGAATTAAGTTCACCTTGCCTTCCATAAAATGACTATCTAGTTACTTGCTGTTAATTCTAACTAATGCATATTAATGTTTGTGGTTTTGATTTTTCCCAAAAAGGAGATACTTTGGCTCAGTAAACATTTATTAACACTTGCACGGAGTTAGTTGTCGTGGATGATTACAAGGTGAATAAATTATAGTACTATACAAGCATGCAGTGCTGTAGGAAATACACAAACTAATGTGAGGGAGGGCATGGTAGCAATGTGAATTGTGACTACAGTTATTAAGGGAGTATTGGTGCTTGTGAGAAGTTGGAAAGATCAAGGAAAGACAGAAAATTAATCCAGTCTTAAGTATAGGAACTAAGTTTAGTGAACAGAAGTGATTAAGCAGAAACAAGATAAAATCAAACAAGTGTGGGGTAGATTCTAGCTATGTTTGGTACTAGAACTCTGATAAACACAGTAACAATTTTATAACATGCTTAGAGATTGCAAATAGTTTCACATCACCATTTTGGATTAAGAGTTCTTTTTGAAATTACTGTTAATACAGAATTTTGTTCTTACCTAGAAGTTTTTGAGTTCACACTTTAAAATTAATAGAACTGCCAGGCAAGGGGGCACATGTTTGTAATCCCAAATAGTTGGGAGGCTGAGGCAGGAGGATCATTGCAAGTTCAAGGCCAGCTAAGGCAATAAAGTAAGCTCAAGGTCAGCCTTAACTGCATGGGGAAACCCTATCTCAAAAGACATAAATAAATTTAATAGAATTTATTTTCATCAAATCCCTGTTTTAACATCATTTTTAACACATGCCTTTTTGGAAATCTTAAAAAAACAAACATGTCAAACAGTTGGCTAACACGCATGAACTAACACTCATTCAGTTCTTAAGCAACGGATAAGATCCGTATTAACATTATAATGACTCTGTACTACAGATTGGCATGGTACATCGTAACAGCTCCGAAGGATTCTTCCTTGCTGCATCTCGACACGTCCTCGAAGCACCTCGACATGGACTCGAGAGGAGGCACTTGGAAGCAAATCAGAATGTACCCTAAAAAAACAGTCAACTTGGGGTGTGGATGGAAGGGGGGCCCATTCAAAAAGTTGTTTTACTCTGAAGTTCTGCCCCAGATTAGATCAGCAAATAAATCAATTAAAAGAGTGCTGTGCTTTTGATACCCCTGCCTGTTCAGTGGGAAACATTAAATTTGTCATTGATTCTCTGTGTCATACATAATCTGATAAATGACCATAGATTTTAAAGGGCATGTAGTCCAGCTCTTTGGTTATTAGATCTTGTTAGCTGTTACTATAAATTTTGTTTCTGCAATGCAGTTATTCTTCTTCTGGACATTAGTGATTTTTTCTTGGCACTAATTTAGACTGAATCCTTTTTTAGGGAAGGGTCTACAGTTGTTCAGGGTCTCATCACTAGACTGGATTCATAGTGATCCCTCTGTTTACAGCCATCCAAGAGCTGGGATTACAGGCGGGCACCACCATGCCTAGTCTCTGTTGCCATCTCAGCACACCCGGGGGCAGGGCCAGCATGAAGGCCAGGGGATCAAATCCCTAGCCCCTGTGCCTGCTTGCAGGTGTGTTTAATCTGCTGAGCTATTTGGCCAGCCCTAGACTGAATCATAAAAATGTTGAGTCATCAAAATATTAATGAAATGTTTTCATTTAGATTTTTTAAGTCCTTTAGTTTGAGTTTACAAGTAAAGCAAAGATGCCTTTTGTTTAAACATTATAAAATTAAGGATAGTATTGCTTTCATGCCATTTTTAACTTAAAAATTAGATTGTAGCAGGTCTTTTATTGAGTGTTACCCAACTTAGATGAAAGTTAGAAATCAGGGTGTCTCACTACCACCCAGGGATTATGTCGCTGGTACTTCTTACCTTCTGACAGTTGTGAAATTTTTAATGGGAACAAAAGGTGGTAACTTTTGATCCATGGTGCTGCATGCCCTGCTGGCCCTACACAGAAATCAGACGTGGTGGCACACGCCTATAATTCCAGTGCTGGGGAGGCTGAGACAGGAGGATCGCTACAAGTCTGAGCTGTGTAGGGAGAACCACCTTTTGTTCCCATTAAAAATATTATGATTCTGAAGATTTTATAGTTAAATTAGTCATTAACTGGGCCTATAAAAATACTTTGCATTTGAACTCTTAAACTTTTTCATGTGTTGATCTTGTTAAAACAGATTCTGCCCTAAAAAATTAGTTATGTCTTCCATTTGAAGAACAAAGAAGCACTTGCTGCTTAGATAGCTTTTAAACCTATTTTTCAGCCATAAGACTGACCAAATCATAAGTTGAGAAAACTTGATATTTAAAATTTTAGGGGCCAGGGGGATGGCTCAGTAGAATAAGCACTTCTCTGGCAAGTGCAAGGGCCTGAGTTAAATCCCCAGTTCTGCGAAAAAATGAAATAAAATTTTAATTTGTTGCAGAGTTTGCTGCTGCACTTACCTGTATTTATATGCTTTAAAGCATCATGTTCCCTTTACGATGGGAGGGAATTTAATGATATGGAATTAACATGGCAAAGTTTGTCTTGATAACATTTTTGCTAGTACAATCTAAGCCAAGACTAATAGAACTTTTTGAATGCGGGTGGTGGTCTTCTTTTGCTGTGGGATGTGGCCATTGAGCATGAGCAAGTGTCCTCAGTGTGACTGAGGATAGACTTTTAAGGTAGAGTTGATATTAATTTTAATACACTGCTCTGGGCAGTACAGGAGTCTTCAGTGTGCCTTACCCTGAAGTGCTCCTATTGCATAGCTGTCTCCTAGGGAATGGTGCAGTGGTGAGTGTGTGCTTAGCCTGCTAGAGGCCCTGGGTTCAGTCCCCAACACCTAAAGAAATAAAATAAGGAGACAGACAGCTTTATTCAGAATTTTAAAATAAGGCCAGAGGTGTGGCTCTGTGGTAGAGTGCATACATGCCTATCATATGCAAGGCCCTGGATTTGAACCCCAGAACTGAAAAAAAAAAAAATTGTTTTCTTTCTTCATTTCTTTCAGTGCAATAGTTTTTTGTAAGTCTTCTGAGGCTTTGTTTCAGTTCTTGGGTTTTTTAAAAATCTTTATTTATTTGGTACAGGGTCTCCCTACACAGCTCGGACTTGTAGCGATCCTCCTGTCTCAGCCTCCCCAGCACTGGAATTACAGGCGTGCACCACCACGTCTGATTTCTGTGTGGGGCCAGCAGGGCATGCAGTACCATGGATCAAACCCCAGTCTTTGCACTTGCCAGGCAAGCCCTCAAGCCACTGAGCTATCTCCCCAGCTCTATTACAGTTCTTTTTATCATTATTTGCGTGTGTGTGTGTGTGTGTGTGTGTGTGTGTGTGTATGTGCACGGAACTGGGGATTGAACTCAGGCCCTTGCACTTGCCAGGGAAGCACTTATTCCACTGAGCCATCTCCCCAGCCCCTATAGTTCTTTTATAAGAAGAGAATGTATACAGCTATTTATAAGATTTGATGTCTATTTGAAGAATTTTTATTCACTATAAACTTTGGCCTTAATACAATTAACTAATCTCCGCTACCAATGAATAACAGTGTATAGATACTGTTTTCTGATGAAAAGATTATTCTCAAGCTTTTGTTGATTTTAATTTTTTTTTGTCTGTCTCTCATGCTATAAGCTTCTTAAGGTCAGAGAATATATCCTGGGGTCAGCCAGGCAGATTAAAGCACCTGCTTAGGCAGATGTAGGGACTGGGGTTTGATCCCCAGCATGCTGTGCCAGGACCGGCCCCATCCCTGGGGCACACTGAGGCTGCGATTGAAACTGAAAGCAGTGGTGCCTGCCTGTAATCCCAGCAGTTGGGAGGCTGAAAACAGGAAGATCACTACAAGTCCATTCTGTATAGTAAGACCCTGTAGACCCCATACTAAATACATAAAAATAAAAAATATTTTAGAGAGAATGTATTTTAATAGGCTTTGTATTCCCATTGCCTATATTCTTGTTTTTGCCTGTCATAGGTGTGCAAAATATAAGGAATGAGAATGGAAAAATGTATCCACGTAACAGACTAAAAGACCACTTAATATTTTAATATGTAAAAAAACACAGTTCTGATCATTTTACTCAATATTAAATAACAGCCATGACATTGAATAGTAAGTATAAACAGGATATGCTTCCTCTGTTACGAATATTACAGTATAGAAAAGATTCTAGATTGGATTGAGTTCAATTTATAGGCATGGGTAATACGGAAAACAGTGGAGACTTCAGAAAAGAAAAGAGTAAATTTGTAAATTGTCTGATCTTTCCCAGCAAGGCAATGATGTTATGCAGTGCAGAAAGGACACGAGTTGCACATCACCTGTGAAAGGAATGTGAAACATGTAGCTTCCTGGCAGTGGGTTAGTTATGCTGCTGGCCTTAGTTCTAGTCCTAATAGAAATCTGACTTAAAACACGCATTCAACCAAGCATGGTGGGCATGCCAGTAATCCCAGCACTCTGGAGGCTGAGGCAGTAGGATCTTTGTGAGTTCGATGCCAGCCTGTGCTACAAAGTGAGCTCACGGCCAGCCTGAACTGCATAGGGAGACCCTGTCTCAAAAAAAAAAAGATAAAAAGCACATTCAGGGCTGGGGATATAGCTCAGCAGTATAAGCACCTGCCCAGCTAAGGTCCCAAGTTCAGTTGCCAATACTGGGGAAAAAAAGCACATTCAGGAGATGAGGATATAGCTCAGCAGCACAGTCACCTGCCTGGCAAGTGCAAGGTCCTGAGTTCAATTTCTGGTCTCCCCAAAGAACACATTCATGGTAAACTGATTTGGTTGTGGTCTATTATGTTCTTGTTGTAATATGTAACAGGATATATATTATACATGAGAATATATATGTTCCTGCAGTATAAGAATATTACATTCAAAGTAAACAAAAAAAGAATATTACATTCATGTTAAATAGCAATGTGGATTTTATAAAAAGAAAAGGATCCAGAAATAAAAATAAAGTACTTCACTGACTTCCACCTGTCGTCCCTTCTTTTCAGGAGTTACAGGCACATGTCGACCAGATAACTGAAATGGCAGCAGTGATGAGAAAAGCCATTGAGATCGATGAGCAGCAGGGTTGCAAGGAACAAGAAAGAATATTTCAGCTTGAAGTAAGTCTTAAGCTGTAAATGTAGGCGAAAACTCTCTATAGAATGCATATCGGAAAAACATCTTGTATTTTTGGGGGGTACCTGGTAATATTTTAAAGTTTTTTCTGATGGGGTCTTGCCAGGTACGTTCACCTGGCCTTGAACTCACAGCAATCCTTCCAAGCACTCAGCTTGCCAAGTGCTGTGATTACAGGTGTGTACCACCACATCTAGCTGGATATTTGTTGTTTTGTTTTACTTTATTTATTTATTTTTATGTATTTGATACAGGGTCTCACTATGCAGCTCAAACTCTAGTGATCCTCCTGTTTTCAGCCTCCCCAGTGCTGGGATTACAGGCATGCTGTTTTGTTTTGTTTTGGTTTAGCTATTCAGAAAATGTGGACCAGAGAGATAGCTCACTAGAATAAGCACTTGCCTAGCAAGTGCACGGGCCTGAGTTAAATCCCCAGGTCCATCAAAAGAAAACGTTTAAATTGGGCTGGCTTTAATTTTGGAATGAAATACCCAAATCTTTTTTACTTTTAATTAGTACATTTTAGATATATGTAGCCAGGGAGATAGCTTAACAGTATTAAATGCCTGACTAATAAGCACAAGGTCCTGAGTTTGATTTCTGGTACAAAAAAAAAAAAAAAAAAAGATTCATAGATAACATTCATCGTAGGAAATTTGTACTTTTATGTGATGTATCCTGGTGCTTGTTTTTTCCCATTCCCTGTTTTCTTAATCTGGATGTTGTTCTTTAATTTTTTTTTTTGTTTTTTATTTGTTTATTGTTTTGATGCTGCTTTTATGGGCTTATAAAGCAAGACCATTTATATAGTAGTGTAAGAATCTTAACATTATTAATAACTTACACCAGAAATTGAGAAAACTGGTTTTTGTTCCTGTATTGCCTTTTTACTAAATGAATGTACTTCTTCAATTTTGTAATTTAGAAAAATATGGTCATTCTATTAAACATAACAGTCTTGTAGGAAAATACAGTTTTAAATACACAAATGGGCCAACCAAATAGCTCAGCAGATTAAAGCACCTACAAGCAGGCATAGGGGGCAGGAGTTCAATCTCTGGACCCGCTGTGCTGGCCCCACCCCTGTGGTACACTGAGTCAGCGATTGAGACTGGGCATGGTGGCGCATACCTGTAGTCCCAGCTCTTGGGAGAGTGTAACAGATGGATCACTACAAGTCTGATCTACCTGTAAACCCTGCCCTAAATTCATAAAATAAAGAATAAATCCGTGGGGCTGGGGAGATGGCTGAGTGGAATAAGTACTTCCCTGGCAAGCTCAAGGGCCTGAGTTCAATCCCCGATTCCACCAAAAAAAAAAAAAAGAATAAATCCATAAAAGGTATTTTTGCAAATGCTTATTTTTCTGAGTACCATGAAAGCCTTTGTCTCTTCTCTATTTTATGGTAGCAGAAGTTTAAGTTGTTGAATAACTCAGGTCAGAAGAATAGACTAAAAAGTTTCATTTAAAATAATGGTCAGGAAATTGGTTCCTGAGAGCCAGAAGCGATTTCTTTCGGAGCACACAGTGTTCTCCAGTGGGCAAGCCTTTTGTATAAAAGGTCAGAATCAGTATTTATGACTTTGCCAACAAGTCACTTTGTACCTGTTCAGTTTTGCTGTAGTAATGCACAAGAAGCCCCAGGCCTCAGTCTAGGCCAAGCTCTACTGTATAGCACTTTAGAAATTGATGCTAATGGAAGAGAGTAAATAATGAAAGATCACTTTTAAACAGCTGCAAGTTTCTTACAATAATTAATCTACAAGGGGAAAAATTGTTTATAGTGTCAGATGAGTTTGCTTCCTGTCCTTCTGAAAAATATCAGCCACTAGGCCAGCCCTGCTGGGAGGGAAACTAAGACATGCCTTAGCCTATGTTCTATGCTACTGAGGAAAGTAATGAGAGCACTGACATACCGAGAGGCTCTACCCTTAGGATGGCACTCACCAGCTTTGCAAGCTACACAAATATAAGTCTGCATGTTATGCTCTTTTGCTCTAGCGTTATTATAAATAAGGCAGATTGAATTTTCATCTCACACTTATGTACTTGAGAATTTAAAGTGGTAGAAGCAGTTGAGCACATTCCATCTCTTTAAAGTTCTGTTTAGGTTCAAGTTGTCACCTTGTACTTTTATGCCAATTACAGAACTTTTTATTTATTATGCATTCATATGATTCGATTTTTAAAGTATGCTTGACCTGTTGTACCTCACAGACAATGACCACAACCCTGTTTGTGCTTGGCTTCTTATAGCAAGAAAACAAAGGTCTGAGAGAGATCCTTCAAATAACTCGAGAATCATTTGTGAACCTTCGGAAGGATGATGTGTCAGAAAATGCATCTTTGTCAGCCTTAGTGACCAGCAGTGATCTGAGTCTGAGAAAGAGCTGAAGGGCTCCAGGTCTGAGCCTCTGTATGTGGTCCACACAGTCGTCAGGGCTGGCGGGTGGGTGGGTGGGTGGGTGAGTGAGTGAGTGAGTGAGTGAGTGAGTGAGTGAGTGAGTGAGTGAGTGAGTGAGTGAGTGAACAAACAGAAAATTCAATTTTAGTCAACACTTGTTTTCCCTCCGTAGTATATACAGTGCACTGGCTAAGAGATAGCAACAAAAAATGTGTACTTAATAGTTGTAAACTTTCTTCCAAAATATGGAAATGTAGAAACTGAGCCACTGTTAATTGATGAACAAATGACAGATTTTCAGTGACTCTTGAATATATCAAGCTTTCAGCTATATAAACTCAAATAGTCCCAATAAATGTTTGTGAATTTGTAGAATTATTCCAGTTTTAAAATACAAGTTTTTGCCATGGTTATGAATAGAAAATCTGCATACTAAATTTTACTCTTCCTGTTTGGTGACACAATTAGCAAATTGTCCATGCACTATGTGATTTGCTACTTGAGTGCCTGCCTGTCTACTTTCCCACTATTTTTTTTTTTTTTTTCAAAGAAAATTCAGGTTGAAAGGCTCAAGGAATATTTCATATGTACCTCAAGCAGGAGGCAATTTAATTTTAGCTCGTTTACTGTAATTAACTCTTAGCTATCAGTTGTCTAAGACATGCTTAAATTATGAAACATTTCAGGAATGAAAGAGAAAGAATAATTACTTTCTAAGAAAGAAGATCTTATAATAGACATATTTAGTAGGTTAAACTACTCCTTTGAAAGAATAAGTTTTGGTTTTCAGTCATTATGAAAAAGATTTTTTTACTTCTCTGGTCTATTATTTAAGGATCTTATACAAATCACTTAGAAAACAGAGTTGAAATGTGTGATATAGGAAGATAAGGTACGGTGACTTTCAAGCTAAATTCAGAATTCCTGTGGCTCATGGAACCCCCTTTTTTCTTAAATAATTACACTTGAAATACAAAAAAGTAGAATTCAATTTCAAAAAAAAATTCTGGGTATATGTTTAAACTTCATCTGATCGTCATAATACGTAAGATTTCTGACCTTTCATATGGAAAGTGGAAATTTATGTATTTATAGGTATTTAAGAAAAGAAAAAATCAAATATACACTGAATTTTTGAAATCTACCCAATACAGAATTATGCTTTAACACCAATTAAGACCTAAAGTTCTCTTATTTTGTAGTGAGTATAGAATAAACAGATAAGAATATCAAATATGATTATACTCATTTATATTAAATACATATTAAAATTAGCATAAATAGAAAATTCTACTTTTGAGTATATTATTTGTTGAAGAAATATTACTTTTTGTGGTAATTTTTATGTATTTCATATGTTGGTAAAATTCAGAACTCCTTTTCACTTCAGAGATTTTCTGTCTTCAGTTCTGGGCGGGTGGGCTGGCTAGGGAAGGACTGGTAGCCCACACACCAGACTTTTTCTCATCAGAGGCCTTAATTGAAATTTTATAAATAAATGACATTTTTTATTTTTAAACTTTTCTATAGGTTTTTAGGGAAGTATCTCTTAATTAAATGGCATATTCATTCAAATAATTTTTTATCCCCAAGGAAGAATTTTAAAAAATAAGCTACACATTTGAGATTAAGTCAGAGGAAATTCATTGAGGCAGCTGTATTACAAAAATTATTTGATGAATGATTATTTTTGTAAATCAGTAAGTTAATTTATTCTTGGTCTTCCTAGGTAAATTTTAAGGTCTTGGGTATTGAAAGACATTCACTTTGTTTTTAGGACAGTTTTGCACCCCATTGTTTTGTTTTATGGAACTTTACATTTATGTCTGAGTGTATGTATTGGCATAGGAGCCTATTTTATCAATAAAGATGAATGGTTAAAACTGGCATGGCCTCCAACTTAATTTGAAAATATTGTATACATTTCTTATGCATTTTTTATTTTCAAGGCCTTCTGTCTCCTTAAGGCAAAACAAGTACGGAGGGGCCAGGGAGATGGCTCAGTGGAATAAGAGCTTCCCTGGCAAGCGTAAGGGCCTGAGTTCAATCCCAGGTTCCACCAAAAGAAACAAGTACTGAGCAGCAAGTTCTGTTTCTGCTTCTTAGGACGAGGTCAGCAGCTGCTTAATGTGGTGGGATGAGCAGTGTGCCTTGGGAGGGCAAGCCTCAGTCCTCAGCAGCTAGGAACAGGACTGTGTCTGGGAGTGTGGTCCTCACAGACGTAATTGTCTCAGGGAAAGCTCGCTGTGGATTTAGATTGCACCCTAAATGCAGTGACTGGTGTCTTCAGTAGATTTTATTCTGGCAGTTGAACTCAGGACCCTGCACTTGCCAGGCAGGTAGTATGCTACTGAGCTATGCCCCCGGCCCCACTGGTGTCCTTATTAAAAGGAGATTTGAAACAGAGAAAAAGCCCCATGAATATGGAGGCAGAGATGTGTACAAGCCACGGAACACAGGTGCCTCCTGGCCACCACCTAACTAGGACAGAGGCATGGAAAGGACTTGGCCCCAGAGCCTCCAGAAGAATCACGCCTAGTAGCTGGGTCTGGCCTCCAGGACTGTGGGAAAGTGAATGCCTGTGGGTGTCTGTTACAGCAGCTCTAAGAAATGAGTACATCATATGTTCAATGTGTCATCAGTCAACCCCTTTGAAGTTTTATATAGGGATTGGTCTTTTAAAAACTATTTCCAGCCTCACAGATAAAATGTGTTCTGTTCAAATTTACATTTGATTTTTTTATATTAAACATTGTATATGTGTGTGTGTGTGTGTCTTTTAAAGTTTGTTTTTTTTTTTTGTTTTTTGTTTTTTTTTAATGTATTTGGTTGTTACAGGGTCTCACTATGTAGTTTGAACTCATAGTGGTGATCCTCTTGCTTTCAGCCTTCCCAGCGCTGGGATTACAGGCATGCATGGCTGGCTTGGCATGTGTTGCCAGAGCTCGAACCGTGATCCCTGTGCTTGCCTATGCTTGCCTAGGCACTTTAGTCTGCTGAGCTATCACCAGCTTCTGTTCATCTTTTTGAGACTAAATCTCCCTATACAACTCAGGCTGGCCTTGAGTTTAGCAATGATCCTTCCTGCCTCAGCCTCCTGAGTGCTGGGATGTACAGGCAAGTGCCACCATGTCCAGCATTAAGTTTTTTTTTTTTTTACTTTCTAAACTGCTTCAGTGAAGAAATAGAAGCTCATCGATCTACAACTTAATTTTAGCTTTTTTGATTTAGAGAGTAAAACCAAACTTTTTAGAATATTGATGAAGATAATTTACAACTGGCATTTGAGGGGATTCTTGCTTTTGCCTCACTGGCTGCTCTGTCTCCTATCTTTCCTCTGGCCTCTTCATACTCTAAAGAGCCCTTTTTGTCCAAACCGTGTGAAAGTAAGACAAAGTAGCTTCAACCTAATTGTCCTATAGTAGAACAGCTAACTAAGTATCAAAATCTAGGCAGTGTAGTTTATTGCATACTAGGGTTTAAAGATTCTAGCAACAGAAAAACGTTTGCATAAGTTAATATTATACATCAATACAATTGTGATTTACATAAGTCAGATGTAAAATGGGAAATCTCTACATTATCAATATACTTCAAACTAATTCTACTATTTAACTGTTGCCAGTAAACCAAAGAATTTCGTAACTGCCATTGTATAAATGTATTGTGATTTATTCATTCATTGGCTATTCAGTTTACACATTTTTTTTTTTTTTAAATTGATTCAGGAAAGATAAGATTTCAGAGGTTTTTTTTTTTTTTTTTTTTTGGTGGAACCAGGGGTTGAATTCAGGCCCTTGTGCTTGCCAGGGAATCACTTATTCCACTGAGCGTTCTGAGGTCTGTACATGGTCACAGGCCTGGTGAGCTCCGTACATGGGGCTGGGAGAGAAGGGAGCCTCTAGGTAGAAGTATCATTTTCTTTTTTGGGGGGAGCAGAACCAGGGATTGAACTCAGGCCCCCACACTTGCCAGGCCAAGTGCTTATTTCTACTGAGCCATCTCCCTGCCCCCCTAAAAGTATAATTTTCAATAAAAAAAAAATGATGGAAATCACAAGCACTCCCCATTCTGGGATAAAAAAGAGAAGTAGAAGTCTCTGAGGTGAATGGGGAGGCAGGGGCTTTAAGAGTGTTGGGGTTTTCAGTGCCAGGGCTTAAAAGGGTTGTCACAGTACCAGGATGACTCCCGCATTCATTGGTAGAACAGCACTTGGCCCTCACTGGGTGCCACCTGATTTTCACTGATGGGAGACACCAGGGAGATGGGAAGGTATTGTAGTCATTACTGTATATTCCCCCTCCACAAGATGAGATCGGAATGCTCAGGAAGAGACAAGGAGGGACCACACACCTTTTAGAAAGCACTGCCTCCTGGGGTTTCACAGAAAGGGAGGGTTTTAGGACAGTTTGCACATTTTTTTTAAAACAAAATAATAGTAGACATGCATACACATACCTTTATGTCTTGCCATTTCTAGTGTGTAATTCCTGGAAGTTTGTTACATAACCTTCATCTTTATCACTTACCTATTAAATAAAAGTAATTGTACATTTAAAAAATTCAGAGGGGCCAGGGAGATGGCTTAGTGGAATAAGTGCTTCCCTGGCAAGCACAAGGGCCTGAGTTCAATCACTGTTTCCAGCAAAAAAAAAAAAAAAAAAGACAGGGCTGCCAAGATAGCTCAGTGAACCAAGCACCTGCCCAGGCAAATGCAGGGACAGGGTTTGGTCCCAAGTACCATGTGCCGGGCCAGCCCCACCCTCCAGCACTGAGCCGCAACTGAATCTGAGTGTGGTGGAGCCTTTAATCCCAACTATGAAAATGAGGATCAAGATGCATAGGGAGACCCTGTACCAAACATTAAAAAATAAAAAAATAAAAAAACA
Source organism: Ctenomys sociabilis (assembly GCA_004027165.1). NCBI lineage: Eukaryota > Metazoa > Chordata > Mammalia > Rodentia > Ctenomyidae > Ctenomys > Ctenomys sociabilis. Next base: position 888 of record PVKA01021058.1, on the reverse strand, counting down.
CAATTCATAGGGGTCAGCCAAATATCAGAGAACTAAAGCACCTAAAAGCAGGTGTAGGGGCCAGGGATTCAATCCCTGGGCCTGCCATGCTGAGATGGCACTTGAGACTGGGCCTGGTGGCACACACCTGTAATCCCTGCTCTTGGGGAAGGCTGCAAACAGGTAGTGAGACCCTGAATACTTGTAGACCCTTCCCTAAAATAAAATTCACAATTCAGGATAGCATCTTCTTGTAACCTCTACCTTCTCAGGGGTCTCTGTATGCCTCTTGTGAGTCCCCATGTATAAAGAGTTGCTTTTAAATATATATGCACAATTGAAGCTGTACTGTACACCTTGGTACTTCATGGATTTTTAAGTTAATGACATCCCTTGGAATATTTTTCCCCAAATAAGCAAAAAACACTCAGCCAAGCAAACAGCACCTTCAGGATGTAGCAATAGGGTAGCATTATAACCAGAATATAGTATGCCAATATGGAAACAGGCTGTATTTCCCAAGCAGCAAACATAGGAAGACTACATTTGGGATTTCTATAAAACTACAGAGAAAGCTAGGCACCCAGCTACTAAGGAGGCTGAGGCAAGAGGATCATAAGTTAAAGGCTATCCTAGGCAACTTGGCAATACCCTGTCTCCAAAAAGGCTGAGAATATAGCTCAGGGGTGTAGCACCACTGGGTTCACCACTGGGTTCCAGCCCTAGCATCACACACACACACACAAGGCAGCAAACTGGCACCACTGGGTTCCAGCCCTAGCATTACACACACACACACACACACATACACACACACACCAAGGCAGCAAACTGGCACCACTGAGTTCATCACTGGGTTCCAGCCCTAGCATACACACACACACACACACACACCAAGGCAGCAGCCCT
>PVKA01021057.1:5484-39386 GCA_004027165.1 Ctenomys sociabilis | reverse complement strand
AATCAGGTACAAGACAAGGATGTCCTCTATCACCCCTCCTATTCAATATAGTCTTGGAATCCTTAGCAACAGCCATTAGAATAGAGGGAGAAATAAAGGGAATAAGAATAGGAAAAGAAGAAGTTAAATTATCAGTATTTGCAGATGACATGATACTTTACTTGGAAGACCCCAATAATTCCACCAAGAAACTACTAGAACTGATAGGGAAATTCAGTAGCATAGCAGGATACAAAATCAGTACTCAAAAGTCAATAGCATTCCTCTACACAGACAACAAGCACACTGAAAGGGAAATAATAGAAACAATACCTTTTACAATAGCACCATGGAAAATGAAATACCTTGGGATTCACTTAACCAAGGAAGTCAAAGAAGGTTTCACGGCAAATTACAACACCCTAAGAAAATAGATTTTAGAGGAGTTCAGCAAATGGAAAGATAATCCATGCTCCTGGATAGGAAGAACCAACATCGTGAAGATGGCCATACTCCCAGAATTGCTGTACAGATTTAATGCAATCCCTATCAAACTGCCACCAACATACCTCCCAGACATAGAGAAATCATTCCTCAAATTTATTTGGAACCACAAATGACCTAGAATAGCCAAGGCAATCTTGGCCAATAAAGACAAGGCAGGAGGCATCACAATTCCTGACTTGAAATTATACTACAAAGCCACTGTGATAAAATCAACATGGTATTGGAAAAGAAAAGGACCTGAGGATCAGTGGAACAAATTAGAATTTACAAAGGCATCAACAATCACACTCAGCCAGCATCTGATGTTCGACAAAGGGGCTAAACAAGCTCACTTGAAAAAAGATAGCCTCTTTAACAAATGCTACTGGAAAACATGGCTTTCTACACGCCGAAAACTAAAACTTGACCCAGCTCTATCACCATGAACTAAGTAAAAGTCAAAATGGATGAAAAACGTAAACATTAAAACAGAAACACTCAATCTCCTGGAAAAGAAAGTAGGAGGAACTCTTGAAGACATAGGGGTAGGTAAAGAGTTCATGAATAAACATATATTCGCATGGCAAGAACTTGAAAGAGTCAACAACTGGGGTCCACTCTTCTTAAGGAGCTTCTGCATGTCAAAAGAAATTGTCAACAGAGTGAAAAGACAACCCACAAGTTTTGAAAAAAATCCTAATAAGCAATCAGATAGAGGTCTACTGTCTAGAATACATAAAGAACTAAGATATAACAGGGCCCTCAAATTGAAAGACCCAATTCAGAAATGGGCATCTGAGATGAATACATACTTCTTAGAGGATGAAATTAAAGAAGTGAATAAATATACGAAAAAATGCTCCATATTGCTAGTGAAATTCAAATAAAAACAACACTGAGATACCATCTCACTCCAGAGAGAATAGCTATCAAAAGGAAATCAACCAACAACCAATGTTGACGAGGTTTTGGGGACAGGGGAACACTTCTCCACTGCTGGTAGGAATGTAGACTGGTACAACCATTGTGGAGGTCAGTGTGGAGACTCCTCAAAAGAGTAGGACTAGAAATCCCTTTCACGCCGGCTGTTCCCCTACTGGAAATTTTCCCAGAGGAAGTGAAAACACCATATTATAGTGATATATGTGTCCTATGTTTATAGCAGCACAATTTGTGATAGCAATATCTTGGAAACAACCAAGATGTCCATCACATGAGGAATGGTTGAAAAAGATGCGGTATTTGTATAAAACGGAGTATTACTCAGCTATTAAGAATGATAAGCTTGAAGCATACATATTAAAATGAATGCCACTTGCACGTAGACTGGTCAGTGAAATAAACCAGACACACATGTTTAATTATCATATACTCTCCCTAGTATAAGAAGCGAAAAGGAGAAATACTAATGGAAATGTACAACAACAACTGAAAACAATTGAGTCAGATAAGGCAAAGTGAATGGCATATGCTGCAGGATACTAATCAGCTTTTCTTCTGGATGGTTAACAACCTAAGTTCACAGATCAAAATTGGAGAAATAGAAGAGCCACAAGGCCAGCCAACATTTTGGCCCTAGTCTTTCAAGGTCAGAGAATGCTCAGGACATAGGAGAACTTGTACTGCAATATCATGAAACTCAGTTGAGCTCCAAATTTTCTGAACAAGGAGATTATGGAGCCCCTGAGGAAGGAGATTGAAGTTCTACAGTGTGCCTGGGGAGAGTCACATGGAGAGAAAACTTTCTCTCAGGCTCTCACAGCGAGTAAACTGGTCAAGCATTGTCCGTGACTCATTCACATGGATGACACAGACGAAGGATCTACAGAATAAGTTACAGGACTACAAGATAAACCCTGAGGGGACTTCACTGACCTCATAAGAAACAAAAAGTACATTGTTAGTGTATAGGTCTTGCTCTATCTAGGTCTGAACCATTCAGCAGAAAAGTATAAAAATGAAGTATACACCGCAGGGCCATAATAGTAAGTTGAGGTGTAAATGGATATGGTCGACAACTTCTTCAGATAACTCACTATTGCTGTGGAATGCTGGACTGTGTTGGATTGTGGTGTCGAGTTAAGGCACCTAAATTAGTTGAATGGCAATGGAGAGCCCGTCTTTGAGAGGTGTAGTCTAAGTAATGGGTATATAAAGGAAAAATCATGATGTGTGTGTATGAACAGTACAGTTGGGATAGATAACACCGTGCTTCTACATAATTCTATGAGAGGCAAGATTTGCAGTAATGGTGGTTGGACAGGATATTATGTTGGCTCTATTACTATGGACAACCGCTAGGAAAATAACAAGGTAGAAAATATTAATTATTGAATCTTTGATGTAATTCAGGTATAAAAATTAAGATACGTAAACAGCTACACTCTGTTAATTTACTGATAAGAGATATATGCTATAATAATATCTGTAAGTATAATATCATGTATACACCTTCTATAATACCAAAACATTATGAAAACAGTTTGCAATGTATTAATTTATCAAAAAAAGAAACAAATGAAAAATTGAATCTTATCAATATCTGAAAATTGGTTCCCCAAAAGGTCCTGAAAAGGAGATGAAAGGTGTGGTACTGACTGAGACTGGGAAGAAATGTATAACAAGCATATATTTAGCAAAGGACTCATATTTAGATCATCAGAAAACCTCAAAACTCAATTACTTAGAAAAGCACACAAGTAAAAAATGGATAAATGACATGAAAAGATGTTTGCCTAACGTAAGTTAATCTATCTCTATATAGCAAGATGAAAGGTTGTTAAATGAAGCATCAACCAGATTCGCCCAAACCCAGGCTCCACGAGTTTGTGGGAGAGCTTCTGCTCTGTCCTGTACCCTCTGGAGGCAGCAACAAAGACCTTTTCCCACATTCTGCGGACCTCTCCCACTCCTCCAGAGCCAGCACAACCCACCCTGCACACCGCATCCAGCCCGGTACAGGACCAGTGAATGTGTGGGAGAACTTCCAGTTTCCCTGCTCCCACAGGACCTCTATGGACCAAAACTCAGTCATGCATAGTGAGTGAGACCCTCAACCATGCCCTCTGGACCACTCCACCCTTCTGGAGAACCTTGCTCCAAGCCAGCCCAGTGAGTGAGAACTTCTGGGACACTCTTGAGACACCCATATTCACCCCAAAGTCAGGCCTGGCTAGTGGGTGCCCACTGGGTAAGAGGCATTGTAGGTTCACTGTTGTGCTAGAGGGGCACAACAGTTCACTTCTAAGGGCAGCAGAAGGAAGGAGCTTAACACAACAGATAGACCCAAGCCAGACATAACTGGATAAACTCAAATTTAATAGAGCTGCACCTGAATTTCCCTAGTTGCTAAGGTTATAATTGCACCAAAGCTCTACACCAAAGGACAAAGGTCAGTGTTGTTTGAAATGCTAGTCAAGGAGAAAAATGCAATCTCAGGCCTCAAGCCCAAAGAGAATAAGTGCACAGGACACTAGCTCAATTAAAATGTATGAATTAATAGCGTTGTAAGTAAAGAAACAACAGCAGAAAGGTATACAGGAAATCAGAGCAGAATCAATTTCTGAAATAAAAAAAGAAATCTCTGAATTCATAGCATCTGAAGTAAAGAATCAAATAGAGAAACATAGAAGAAACCCAGTACTCACCAAGAACAAGGTCAGAGGACACTAGCTCAGTTCAAATGTATGAATCAATAGCATCGGGAGTAAAGAAACAAAAGCGGAAAGCCATAGAGGAACTCAGAGCAGAATTAATTTCTAAAATAAAAAAAGAAATCTATGAATTCATAGCATTTGAAGTAAAGAATCAAATACAGAAATATATGGAGGACACCCAATCTAGAAAAAAAAAAAAAAAACAAAAAACACTGCAGTAAAATAATTAATAACTACTTCTGGTTCTACTCTTTTTTTTTTTTTTTCCTGCGGAACCAGGGATTGAACTCAGGCCCTTGCGCCCTCCAGGGAAGTGCTTATTACACTGAGCCATCTCCCCAGCCCTAATAACTACTTCTAAAGAAGACATTGATAAAAAATATAGAGAAGATTAGAAAAATGCCAGATTCCTTGAATGAACAATACAGGAAAGAAGTAGATAGCATGAAGCAGAGTCAAAGAGATAGAGAGGAACTTAAAATCTCAGCCACAAGCCTGCAAAACCATTTGAGTAAAAGTGAAGACAGAGTTTCAGATCTTGAAGCCACTGGTGGAGCTAGTGAAAAGGTAAGAAAAGATCTCTTAAAAACAACTACTATGCGGGAAAAAATAAATCACCACCTGCGAAGATGAACAATGTGAGACTAATAGGCATCAGTGAGAAGGATGAGTCAATAAAATTATATGAAAAGAATATGGACAGAGGTAATACCAGAAAACTTCTCATATATTTGGAAACAACCTCACATTCAGGTAACTGAATGTGAACTGATTACATACAGAATGTAAACTGATTTCAACCCAATTAAAAACACACCGAGACATGTAATACTCAAGATCCCAGAAATGCAGCACATGGGTAATATTCTGAAAGCTGTTAGACAAAAGAAGCAGATTACATTCAAAGGAAAACCCATCAGAATAATGACTGACTTCTCTTCACAAACCATGAAGGCAAGAAGAGCATGGAGGACAGTACTTCAACTCCTGTATGAAACAAGTTCCAACCCAGGCTACTATAGCCTGCCAAAATTCTCTTTCAAGTTTGATGAAGAAATGAAATACTTTCAAAACAAAGAACAACTAAAGAATTTCATGATGACAAAGCCAACACTACACAGATTACTGAAAGATGTTCTAAAGAGGTACCAATGATCAGAACTCCACCAAAGAGAACAAAAGGAAACAATAGAGCACTAAATAGAGCAAACCATTAAACACAGGAAAAAAAAGAAGTAAACAGCAGGTAAATAATTTGTCAATCGTAAGTCAACACATCTCAATTATAATCATCAATGTAAAGGGACTCAATACACCAATTAAGGGAAATAGAGTGGCACAGTGGATTAAGAAACAAAATGTAACAATATGCTGTATACAAGAAACACACCTATCCCAAAAGATTGGTCAACCAGACCAAAAACAATTAGCAAAGAAATAACAGAACTGAACCAGAACTTGGAAATAATGGACTTAATGGACATATAGAGAGTGCTCCACCCAACCTCGGGTGAATATACATTTTTATCAGCTGCTCATGAGTCATCTTCTAAAATAGGCCACATACTAGTCCATAGGTCATGCTTAAGTATATGTAAGAAAAGAGAAATTATCACACGCATATTATCTGACTACATTGCAATGAAAATGGAAATAAATGACAAAAGAAACCAGAACAAATTGCTAAATACATGGAAATTAAACAACACCCTACTCAGCAATCAATGGGTCACAGATGAAAATAAAAATGAAATTCAACAATATCTACAATTCAATGAAAATTTAACAGCAACATATCAGAATTTATGAGATGCAATGAAAGCAGTTCTCAGAGGGAGATCCATGGCTGCAAACTCACACATTAGGAAAACAGAACAGGAACAAATAAACATGCTAATGGTGCACCCCCAACATGTAGAAAAGGAAGACCAAATACATAGCCCAAAGATGGGAAGAAATTATAAAAATTAGAGCAGAAATTAATTCCACTGAGATGAAGAAAACAGTTCAAAAATTAATGAATCAAAAAGCTGGTTCTTTGAAAGACTAAATAAAATTGGTAAGGCCCTAGCTAATCTTATCAAAAAGAGGAAAAAAATAATTAAAATACAAGCAATAAGGGATAACAAGGGTATAATCACCAAGACCTAGTGAAAATTTAAAAGATTATCAGGGGCTGAGGAGATGGCTCAGTGGAATAAACACTTCCCTGGCAAGTGCAAGGGCCTGAGTTCAAATCCCCGGTTCCGCAAAAAAAAAAAAAAAAAAAAAAAAAGATTATCAATAGCCAATGAAATACAAATACAAAATGTAGCAAAAAGCCTGTTGACAAAGAAAAGTCCAGGTCCTGATGGATTTACAGCTGGATTCTTCAAGAAATTTATGGAAGATATATACCCTACAATCGACAAACTCTTCAAAGAAATTGAAAATGAAACAGTTCTCCCAAAATCATTCCTGGAGGCAAGCGTTATACTGATACCAAAACCAGGGAAAGCCACAACTAATAAACCAAACAACAAACCAATTTCCTTCATGAACATAGGTGCAAAAATCCTCAATAAAATCCTAGCAAATAGAATACAGCAAATCATCAAGAAGATCGTACACCATGACCAGGCAGAATTCATGCTAGGGATGCAAGGATGGTTCAGTACTCAAAAATCTATTAATGTAATACACTATATCACTAGAGTGAAATCTAAAACCAATTGATGCAGAAAAGGCTTTTGATAAAGTCCAACACTCACTAATGTTGAAGGGCTTACAGAAAATTGGAATAAATGGCCTCTACTTCAATTTGTTAAAAACTGTCTATGACAACCCAAGGGCTAACATAATTCTAAATGGGGAAAATCTAAAACCTTTTACTCTCATATCTGGAACAAGTCAAGGATGTCCTCTCTCACCCTTCTGTTCAATATAGTTCTGGAGTCATTAGCTAGAGCCATTAGACAAGAGGGAGAAATAAAAGGAATAACAACAAATAAACAACAAGTTACATTATCATTATGTGCAAATCACCTAATACTTTACATGGAAGACCTAAAACACTCCACCAAGTAGCTGCTAGAATTGATACACAAATTCAGTAGAGCAGCAGGATACAAAATCAATACCCAAGAGTGAGTGGCATTCCTCTATACAGATAACAAACATGCTGAGATGGAAATTAGACAAACAATATCTTTTATAATAGCTCTGTGGAAAATGAAATACCTTTGAATTCGTCAAAGATCTTTTCATGGAAAATTACAGTACTCTGAAAAAAGAGATCATAGAGGATTTCAGAAAATGGAAATATTCTCCCTGTTCCTGGATAGGAAGAACCAACATCATGAAGATGGCCATACTCCCAAAATTGTTGTACAGATTTAATGTAATTCCTATCAAAATACCATGAATATATCTCCCAGACATTGAGAAATCATTTCCTAAAATTTATTTGGAACCAGAAAAACCTAGAATAGCAAAGGCAATCCTGGCCAACAAAGACAAGGAAGGAGGCATTACAATTCCTGACTTGAAATTATACTACAAAGCTCGTGTGATAAAATTACCATGGTATTAGCAACGAAATACACATGAGGATCACTGGAATGGATTATAAGATGTAGAGGCCTCTAAGAACACACTCAGTCACCTGATCTTTTACAAAGGGGTCAAACATGCTTATGGGAAGAAAGATAGCCTCTTTAATAAATGGTACTGGAATGACTGGCTTTCTACATGCCGAAAACTAAAACTTGACCCTGGTAAGCTCAAGTCAAAATGGATTAAAGATCTAAACATTAAAACAGAAACAGTCAATCTCTGGAAGAGAAAGTAGAAGAAAATTTTGAAGACATAAGAGTAGCCAAAGAGTTCGTGAACAAAAAGCAAATCGTGCAGGTAATACTTGAAAGAATTAACAACTGGGATCACATCTTATTGAGAAGTTTTTACAAGTCAAAAAAAATTGCCAACAAAGTAAAAAGACAACCCACAAATTTAGAGAAAACAACTAATAAGCACTCAAAAGTCTGCTTTCTAGAATTTATGAAGAACTAGAAAATAGCAGGGCTCCTATATTTAGAGACCCAATCCAGAAATAGGCATCTGAGATGTACACATATTTCTCAGAGAGTGAAATTATAGAAGCAAATAAATACATGAAAAAATGCTCCATATCATTAGCCATCTGTGAATTGCAAATTAAAACAACACTAATATCCCATTTCATCTTAGAAAGAATGGCTATCATAAAGAAATCAACAAACAACAAATGTTGGAGAGGCAGTGGGGAAAAGGGAACCCTTTTCCATTGCTCGTGGGAATGTAGACTGGTGCAAACATTATGGAAATCAGTATAGAGACTCCTTAAAAAACTAGGACTGGAAATCTCATTCAAGCCAGCTATTCCCCTATTTGGAATTTTCCTGGAAGAACTGAAAACATCATATTACAGTGATATATGTGTACCTATATTTATAGCAGCACAATTTGTGATAGTCAAATCTTGGAACCAAGATGCCTGTCACATGGGGAAAGGTTGAAAAAGTTGTGGCATCTTTATACAGTGGAGTACTACTCAGCTATAAAGAATGATAAACTCGAAGCCTTTATATTTAAGTGGATGCCACTTGAAAATATACTTATAAGAGCAATAAACCAGACTGACATGTGTAAATATAATATAGTCTGCCTAGTATAAGAGTTCAAAAGAAGAACAGTAAAGCACAATGAAAAGGAAAGAGAGAACTTGAGGATTGGATAATGAGGAGAGGGCAAGAAGAAAAGTTAGGAAATATGGCAGGGGCAAAGCCATACATTTATACACAAAAGATGAATAAGGCAATGATCCTGAGAAACATCAGCAAGTTTTTGAAACTAGCATTTCGAAATCTATACATGCTGATACCTGTGAACCCAGGAACTGCACTGAAGATAGCAATGTGTAATAGAAGGGTCATGCTTGGAATGCCTGTCATTCTGGTCTTCTAAATACATACTTCTTTTCATGCCATACCAATTGTTATCATACTGTCTCTCAAGTAAAGTTTCTTTTTGAATTAATGGAAATAAATGAAAAAAAGACACAAGAAAAAAATGTCATAAGACTGTCCTGCTACAATGTTGTAAACTTCCAAATTTCTGTGTAAAAACATGTGTTTATTCCTATTTTTTTAAATTATTTTTTTCTTCATATTCTGTAGGGACTTAAAGTTTAACATATCAATACTTTATGGAAAATACCTGTTCCATGTTATGCCTAAGATGATTGATAATTAGACAGATAGGGTAAACTGAACTGCGTATGTTGCAGGGTAATAATAAACTTTTATTCTGGAGGATTAACAACCTAATTTTGCAGATCAAAAATTAGAGAAAAGGAAGGGCTGCAACGCCTGCCAAAATTTTGGTCCTAGCCTTTCAATGTCAGTGTAGACCTAGGACACAGGAGAACCTGTACTGTAAAATCATGTAACTCAGTTGCATCCCCAATTTTCTGCTCAAGATTATGAGGCCACAGAGGAAAGTGATCATGATGTAGAGTGTGCCCAAGGAGAGTCACATGGAGTGAAAACATTCTCTCAGGTTTTTACAGAAAGCAAACTTGTCAAGCAATGGCCATGACTCATCCACGAGGCTGATACTGGCAAAGGATCTACAAAATGCGGTACAGGGTTACAGGATAAATCCTGAGGGTACTTGACTGATCTTATCAGATACAAAAGTTACATTTCTTGTTATATAGGTCTCACTTTATCTTGGTCTTAACAATTCAGCAGAAATGTATAAAAACAAGGTAAATAAAGTAAAGGCATATTAATCTGCTGAGCTGTGAAAGGGTCAAGTGAACAACTTCTGTGGATAACCCACTACGTTTTTGGACTGCTAGATTGTGTTGGATTGTTTTGCTGAATTCACGCACCTATAGTATTTAGATGCTAATGGGATACCCATGTCTGACAGGATTAAACAAGAAAACAGGATCCAAAGGAAGGACCATTTTGTATATACAGAATAGTCAGGATAGATATATGGAGCTATTCTCACTTAATTCAATGAGTAGAAAAATTTGTATGAATATGGTTTGGGTAGGCTATCTTGTCTGCTTCTTGTAGTATGGATAACCACTAAGAAGAAAACAATGTGTTAATTATAGCAACTGTCATATTAATTAAAAAAAAGAAAAAGAAACATCAGTAGCAGAAGGCCCAAAGGATTAGCTATCATTATGCATCTATCTGAATGGCTCGTCTTCTCCTGGTGTGACAGTGGGAACAGAAAGCGGTGCAGCCACTGTGGAAAAGACTTAGGCTTTTTTTTTTTTTCTTATACATTTTGCAATTTCTTTATGTTTCACTCAGCAGCTACACCTTTGGATATTTATTCCAGAGAAATGAAAACTTACGTTCACATAAAAACCTATATGGTACTGGGTTGTATGGCAGATACTACTTTCACAGCAGTAAGAATTAGAAGCATCATAACCATCCTTCTACAGGTGAAATAATTATAAATGTGGGAGCTTAGCAATGATAGAAAGAAACATAATGATAGAGTCACACTATAGATTGGCTATATCTCAGGCAATTACATTAAAGTAATTAAAAAACATCCTGAAAGTTTACAAAGTATCATTTAAAAAATGTAGCAAATGCTTAATGACAAACCATCATAGCAAATAAAAGGTGCATTATCATTAATTCCCCTTAAACATGACCTGTGACTTTGAGTACACTTGTCACATCATGCTGGCTCTTTCTGAAGCAGGTCTGGAAGTCCTTTTCCTGAATGTCTTAAGTTGTATTGTGGCTGTCTCAAAGTCCTAAGTTGATCCAATATGTTTGCTTTTATTGGAGGAAAAATCAGAAATGTTATGGCTCCAGGTCAGGTGAACCAGGTAGGAAGGACACACTATAGTGATTTCACAAGCCTGCCTTTACCTTGCCCTCTACCTCCAGCACTGAGCTGTACACTACCTACTTCTCAAACCCATGTGAGCATCTGCCTTCTCGCAATAGCCTCCAAAGCCCTCTGTGGCTGATCCATTTGTCACTTCAGCCTGTTGTTACATCTTGTACCCGTGCCTGAGGTGCTGGCTATACTCACCATGATCTTGGTGTTCTTGACTATGTTCAACTTGTTGTAGCTTCTGAACCTTGGGACTTCCTGCAGAGAACTCTCCTCCTCAGTTCCTCTGGTCAACAGCAGCAATAGCAGCGTTCATTGTGTTTTTTAAAATTACAGCTTCTAAGCCAGGCATAGTGGTGCAGGCCTGTAATCCCAGCACTTGGGAGGCTGAGGCAGGAGGATTGTTGTGAGTTCGAGACCAGCCTGAGCTACAAAGTGAGCTTAAGGCCAGCCTGAACTGCATAGTGAGACCCTGTCTCAAAAAGACAATAAATAAATAAATAAAATAAAATAAAATTACAGCTTCTAAAGGCATGGACGTGGCATTCCAGAACTGCCTTATAGAGTAATAAATACAATGAAATAACTGTTCAAAGTGAGAAGGAATATTCTGAGGGGGATTAATGACAACATATATTTTTACAAATATTAACCACATTTTTTATCATGTCTCGTACATGATATAGAAGTGCACACTTTGCTCTTTACTTCTAACATAAACATAAGGAGTGGTGGCTGTGTAAGTGCAATATGGCAGAGTGATGACCAGAGGAACCGAGGCCAAGTGTTCTCGGTAGAAAGTCCCGAGGCTCAGAGGCTGCAAGTTGAGCATAGTTAAGGATACCAAGGACATGGTGAGTGTAGCTAGCACCTTAGGCACTGGTGCAAGGTGTAACAAGAAGAATAAGGGACAGATGGATCCAGCCACAGAAGGCTTTGGAGGCTGTGGTGAGAAGGTGGATGCTCACATAGGTTTGAGAAGTAACTGTGTGCAGCTCAGTGCTGGAGGCAAAGGGCAAGGGAAAGAAGGTCAACATGAAGGAAGATAAGGAATGCGAGCAAGTGTGTCCTACTCAGGGGTTTGGCCATGTTGCAATCTCAAGTACAACAACAAACAAACTTTTACTTGAGAGACAGTATGGCAATAATTGTATGTCATGATAAGTAGTCGTATTTAGAAGACCAGGATGATAGCCATTCCAAGTGTGACCCTTCTATTACCCACTGCTATCTTCAGTGCAGTTGCTTGGTTCACAGGTATCAGCATGTATAGTTAGTCAGGGTGAGATTCCTACCAATTAACTGCTAGTTTCAAAAACCTGCTGATGTTTCTCAGGATCATTGTCTTACCCAACTAGTGTGTATAAGTGAATGGTCTTGCCTCTGTCATGTTTCTCAGCGTTTCTCCTTGCCCTCTCCTCATTGTCCAATCCTCAAGTTCTCACCTTCCCTCTAATTGTGTTATACTTTTCTATTTGTATTTCTTCTTTTGAGTACTTATACTAGGGAGACTATACAATATTTACACATGTTGGTCTGGTTTATTTCACTTATGAGTATATCTTCAAGTGGCATCCACTTAAATATAAATGTTTCGAGTTTATCATTCTTTATAGCTGAGTAATACTCCATTGCATAAAGATACCATATCTTTTCAACCATTCCTCATGTGATGGGCAACTTGGTTGGTTCCAAGATTTGACTATCACAAAATGTGCTGCTATAAACATTGGTACACATATATCACTGTGATATGATGTTTTCAGTTCCTCTGGTAATATTCCCAGGAGGGGGATAGCTGACTTGAATGGGATTTTCAGTCCTAGTTTTTTAAAGAGTCTCTATACTGATTTCCATAATGTTTGCACCAGTCTACATTCCCACCAGCAGTGGAGAAGGGTTCCCTTTTCCCCACCGCCTCTCTAACATTTGTTGTTGGTTTATTTCTTTATAATCAGTGTTGTTTTAATTTGCATTTCATGGATGGCTAGTGATGTGGAGCATTTTTTCATATATTTATTTTCTCCCTTAATCTCATCCTCTGAGAAGTGTGTATTCATCTCGCATACCCATTTCTGGATTGGGTCTTTAAATTTAGGGGTGCTAATGTGTTTTAGTTCTCTATAAACTCTAGAGAGCAGACCTACTACTGTTGCGGACTGCTGGGTTGTGTTGGATTGTTTCGCTGATTTCACACATCTGTAGTATTAAGATGCCAGTGGAATACCCACTTCTGACAGGATTAAACAAAAAATGGGGATACATAGGAAGGGCCATTCTGTGTTTATATATACAGTATAGTTAAGATAGATATACGCCTACTTTCACTTAAATCAATGAAAAGAAAGATTTGTACTAATAGTGTTTGGATAGGATATCCTGTCTATATTTTGTTCTATGGATAACCACTAAGAAGATAACAATGTACAAGATATTAATTATTGAAATAGTCCTATTAATCAGTTTTGAAACTGTGTTATTGCTATTTTTTCTCAATAAAATAAAATTTTAAAAAAGTACAAGTGCAAGTACAAGAAGCAATAGAGTTGAACTTGAAGAGTAGATTGCAAAGAGCCTCAAATGCCAGGTAGGAGTTGGGGACTCCATGCAGAGGGTGAGGTGAGCCACTAAGGGCCTAAATGTCAGAACAAGGAGATCTTTGGGTACGAGGACACACACGCGGGCATGTTGCAAGTGGGATAGCTGGTGCTTAGGCGAACTTGAGCATTGATGAGACACTCTGGAGAAAAGTTGAGAAAATGTGTAGCTTGCTTGCATCCTGATATTCCTATCTCCCGAGCTCCTTTCTGTGCAACCGGAAGCTTGCAACAGTCACACTGATGAGGTGTAATCAGGTGTGACCAGAAAGTGGGAGGGCTGTGAGCAAGGGCAGTGGATGGGAATACAGTCTCCATTTCTTCCTGCGCAGACGTCCTTATTGTGAACTATGTGTGTCTTTGCAGGAGCACGCAGTGCAGCCATCTCTACTGCAGTGATAAGGGCTCTGTGATGGGGTATAGAAGTGTGCAGTGGGGATTCTCAGCATGGAGGAGTGGGCCACAAAGCCTGAGTGAGCAGGAGCTGGGACACTTAGGAAGCTGCTGAGGTGTAGGCCTCAGGAAGTGGTGCCTCAGGAATATTTGTTTGGCAGTGATGGCAAGACAGCCTTAGAGCATGATATTGATAACGGCATCTGTAAAAAATGGTAGGATTTTTAGTCATTACATAAAAATGTAGGTCTTTATTCAAAAGGGATTGAATGAGTATCTAAATATCTATGCTTCCAAAAAAGAAAGAAGTGTAGTGCCCAAGGGACATGAAGATAGTTTTGAGTTTTAGCCAGAAAGATATTATATAGCTTTAAATTGCTTCTGCATATCTTAACACATTTTATTCCATTACTTTTACCAGGCAAGAAAGTGCAGGCAAATGTCCCACTTTGGGGTTGGAAAAGAAATCAACATTTAAGTCCCTCCTTGTGGTGTGGATGATTTCAGAGGAAGGACCTAGATCTCTGCAGCTGCAGTTCAAGAGGGCTGTGTTTCCAAGTGGTCTCCACTTTGCACCCCAAGACCAATGTCTACTTTCCAGGCCTGCTCCATCCAGCAGAACTTGAAGCTACAATGGAAATATTCTGTCTCTCAGTAATCTGTTAGGGTGTTGTTGAAAAATATTTCAAAACATGTTGATAAGCTACTAATGGTTGCTTTAATACATATTGTTATTTTGTGTTTGTTCTTTGCTTTTTAAAATTAAAAAAATCAATATATTATTTTAAGGACTTAGAGACTGTTTTGCTAAAATAATGATTCTTCACTTGGATCTACAAAGTCTAATAGGTAACCGAAAGCAAGATAAATTCACAACATCTCAGTCTCCATTTTGCTCTGAGTTGCTCCAGTACCGGTCACCTTGTAACCCAAGACTCATAGGCCTGATTGATTAATGGCTCATAGTGAGTCAAGCTCCTGACCTGGCACCATGGACTTCCATGTCCTGTTTACAGAGGGGGCCAACCTGAGCATCCCAGTTATCAGCCAGAGCAGCACAAGGCTGCTGAGCTCTGCTTGCTTCTGGCATCCTCCCCATGCAACCTTGGAGTCCTGTTACTGCCCCCAAGACAAGGCTGCCAATGCTGGTCCCTTGTCTTGTACACACAGGTATATAGATTAATCATCCCCTGTTACCTCCCACCATCATGTTTACTCCATTTCTTTACAACAAGGGGACATATCTAATGTGCAAGGACCTCAATATTTAGACCCCTGGTCTAGGATTCCAGTAACAGTTAATATGATGGAGCATAACTCATTTTTCATCAAACCTACTTTGATTCTTTAGAATATTTGTATTGATGTTGCTAATTTTAATTTTATGAGTCTTATATTAAACAGTAAGTACTTAACAGAAAAACCACAAAGATAAAGTATCATAGTTTTAATATTTGATGAGTGTTTATGAAAAACATTGAAAACTTTAACATCAATTGGCTTTTGAAATACAAAGTTTAAAAACGAATAACTGAAATAAATTGCAATATGGACTGCAATGAAACTGCCAACAGCACTCTACAAAAAAAAAAAAAATCATCCTCAGTTGTTATACCTAAGGCAGTCCTCACTCATGGAAACCCACACGTTCCATACACATGTATCTCTTACACTGACAGTGCATAGCTTTTGCCTTCTTGGCGTTTTTGCAGGAAATACTTGACATTTCAGTGGTCTTGCTGTTTTATCAGAAGACTCCTATTATATTATGCAATGTATACTTAACATGAACATAAGAAATCAATAAAATGTAGCATTAAATCATTAATATATTGCACATTTAAAATAAACATTAACACTTTCACACCAGCTGTGTATCTGCTTACAAAACTTAAGAGATAATATCAGAAATAAAAATCTATGTAAACTACAATGAAAATATCAATAGAACTGTATAACAAAATAAGCTTTGCTTCAACAGTCACACACAAGGCTGTTTTCATGCATGAAAATCGCAAGTTCCATACACAAGTATTGCTTACACTACTAGCATGCATGTTTTGCTTTGTCCTTTCTTGCTGTGTAAGTTGACATTTCTTGTTTTTTTCTGTTGTCTTGGTAAATCTTTTGGGTGCTGTGCCTGCCTGTTCACCAATCAGCTCACCAGTGTGCTCCACGAGATTTTTGGTACAATTTTCTGCAGAAAAAGTTTATTTGTTCTCTAAAGTAAATGATCTCTTAGTAATTTTAGTTCTAATCCTCTAAGAAAATTTCTCCATGGTATTTTGTACTTGTTATTTTTTTTGTAAACTATAAAACTGTATTTCACATGTCTAGGATAGAGTAAAGTGCAGCGGTTGACCAATGCTTTGTGCTTCAAGTGATGTCCTTGTGGCTGCATAACTTAGCAGTAACATCCATTTCACCTTTAACTTTGCTGCAGTTTCCTTCTCAAGCACCCCTTTGGTTGAGGTTTCCCTATGAATATTTCCATCATGGTGAAATATTAACATTGGCATTACCAGTTTGGCTTTCTTTACTATATGTAAATCTTTCTTAAATCTTAAGATTGCACTCTATCATTCTCTATTTTGAAATTGAAATGTCTCATTTGGAATTTGTGCTTTTTCCCATGGATAGCTCCTGTGCTGGTATACTTATGCTCTGTTGGTGAATGTAACAACAACTGTAAGCTGGAAAAACAATTGCCAAATGTCCCATTCTGCTTAGTTTTGGTAACTGGGGCAATAAGTCTGTTCACATTGTTTAGTTTATTATCATTTTAATAAGGACCTGATGGCTGAGTTATGGGATAAATTTCTAAACTGAAAGCATAATAAATGTTTGTATCTAAAAGCACATAAATTTTTATCATATTTTGACCCTTAAATTTTTTCATAAGTACTTTATATTCATTCAATTACCATGAGAAATCCCTGTAAAGTACAGTAAACATATGCATACTCTCAGTCTAACTAATGAGGTGTCATAATAGATACATTTTTTAATACGAGTATTGGTGCATACAGAATGTTTTATTTGCATTTTAGCCTTTATGTATTTCATAATATCTTGTAGTATTTTGTCTGTTACAATTTCCACTATCGAAGGCTAGTGGTGGCATTCTGCTTGTTACATTCACCCCAGTCAAACCTTCATTGCATTTTCAGACCCAGTTCTAACACTGGATCATTGCATTTGGTTGCATGACTATTTCTCTACATTTCAACTGATGCACTCGCACTGGTGTTTTATTCATCCTCCAAATTAAGGACATCTTGATTCTCTGTTTACAGGCTTTGTGTCAGTTGATTCTTGGACCATTTCTCTGCCGCAGGAACTTCGGTAGCGTTGGCCACTGACACATTGGTCACCAGCGTACAGCTGCATCACTCTCATATTAGGAAGACATGCATTTTACCATAATGGATATTCTTTATCACTCCTGCATGACTAGATCTTCTTATGATTCCCTTTTGATCTCCTCCAAAACTTACAAGTCTGGATTTTCATTGCATTGATTTGGGCACTTCTTTTTACCAGAAAAGTTAAAAAAGAACTTTAAAAAGCCCTAGGAGGCCCAGGCAGCTTCAACAGCCTCAGTGACAAGCAACACATCCCCAACTGTTATTGGAATGGTATTGATCCCTGATGAACTTTGTGAGGATCAAAAATGTAAAAATGAAATAATCAATAGAAGCAGACAAAAGTGGATCACGAAACAAAATCCAACATTATGCTGTACACAAGAATCACATTTAAATCAAAAGAAAATTTATAGACTAAAAATAAAAGGATGGAAAACAATATTCCATGAGACAGAAACCCAGAAAAAAGTAAGAGTAGTTATATTGGTTGCTGGCAATGTGAACTTCAAACCAACAAGGATCAAAAGAGGTAAGATAAGATGAAGAGATAACAGTCATGAATATATATGCACTGAATGCAAGAACACTGAACTATAAAAGACAAATAGGAGACATGAAAGATCAAATGACAGTTATAATGGAGGATTTTAGCAGCTCACTGTTACAAAGACAGACCAACTAGGCAAAAAAAAAAAAATCAGCAAAGAAATAAGAGAATTAAACCAAACTTGTGAATAAATTGACTTAGTAGAGCTTTATAGAGTGTTCTTCCTAACAAACTAGAATACACACTCTTCTCAGCTACACATGGGACATTCTACAAAGTAGATAATATAGTAAGAATTTCAAATGTGTTGGGGTAGGGGGGGATGGCTCAGTGGAATAAGCAGTTCCCTGGCAAGCACAAGTGTCTGAGTTCAATTCTTGGTTCTGGGGAAAAAAAAAGAACTTCAAATGTGCTTTAGTAAGCACAAAAGAATTGAAGTTATCCCATTCATGTTATCTGAGCATAGTATAATGACACTAGAAATTACAAACAAAAGGAATGCAAAAACTTTATAAACATTGAAATTAACACCCTGCTGAACTCTCAATGGGTTGCAATTGAAACTGAAGAAGAAATTAAATAATATTTACAAACAAACAAAATACAAATACAACTTACCAAAATCTGTTGGGTGCAAGGGAAGCAGTCCTAACTCATTGCAGTGAATTCTCACATCAGGAAAACAGAACTAGTAAAAAAAAAAAACCTTACACTGCCTTCAATCTTTTAGAGAAAGAAAAGCAAGTTAAACCCAAAAAAGGCAGCTATTTATAAGGATCAGAGAAGAAATTAATGTAGTAGAGACAAAGAAAACTACAAAAATTTAATCAAGTTGGTTCCTTGAAAGAATAAGTAAAGTTGATAAGCCCCTAGCCAAACTTATCCAATGAAGGAAACAAAAATTCAAATAACCTCAATAAGGATGAAAAGGCCAAAATCACTACAGGTCCTACGGATCTTCAGAAGACAATCAATACCTACTTTGAAAATATTTACTCTTGCAGTATGGAAAACACAGAAGAAATATCCTAGGTACATATGAATAATCAAAGCTACATTAAGAAGATAGAGAATTGTGAACAATTCAACATCAATGAAATTTAAAATTTAATTAAAAGCATACCAAGAAAGAAAGGTTCAAGCACTGACAGATTCACAGATGAATTCTATAAGAAATTTAGAGAAGATTTAATGCCAACTCTTCTCAAACTCTTCATTGAAACTGAAAGTGAAGCATTTCTCCCAAATTCGTTTGTGGAGGCAAGTATCATCATGGTACCAAAATCAGAGAAAGGCCCAATCAAACGAAAGAAATGTAGACTATTCTCCCTAATGAATGTATATAAAATACCTTCAGCAAAATACTAACAACCAAAATGGAGCAAATTGTCAAGAAGCTAGTACACCATCAGTAGGTGGGATTCATCCAGTGGATACAGGGATGGTTTGATCAAAAATGTGGTGCGTCACATCACCAGAGCCAAAGACAAATTCACACAGTCATCACAATGATGCAGAAAAGATTGTGAAAAAGTTCAACACTCATTCATGATAGAAACTACAGCAAAATCAGAAAAAATTGTCTGTACCTGTTTGATCTATGACAAACCAACAGCAAACATCATACTAAATGGACAAAAACTGAAACTTTCACTTTAAAATCAAGAACAAGTATGCTCACTGTCAACACTGATATTCAATATAGTTTGGGGAACATTAGCCAGAACAATTAGACAAAAGAGAGATATTTTAGGAATAGTGATTGGAAAATAAGCGAAATTATCATAATTCAGAGATGGCCTGATATTCTATAAAGATCCTAAAACCTCCACCAAAACACTTTTAGAATTAATAACCAAATTCAGTAATGTAGCTGGATAAAAAAAATCAACACTCTAAAATCAATAGTGCTTCTATATACAAAAAAAAATCCCAAACATGTGCTTTTCACAGTAACATCCAGAAAAATGGCTGCTTAGGGATCAATCAAACAAAGGATGTAAAAGATCTATGTAGGGAAATTTACAGTATTTTGTAAAATGAAACTGATGAAGATATTAAAAAATGGTGATATATTCCTTTCTCTTAGGAAGAACAAACATAAAAATGGCCATATTCTCAAAATTGTTATAAAGATTCTATGCAATCACAATTAAAATATCATTAGTATACCTCAGAGATATAGAGAAAACTCCTAAAATTCCTCTGGAAACAGAAGAAACCTAGAATAGCCAAAACAATCATGGGCAACTAAGGAAGGAAGAAGGTATCTCACCTCAGACTTGAAATCATATTACAAAAGTGCTGTGACAAAATCTAAACCTTGGCATAATACTGACTGAAAAAAAAGACAGACCCAAAGATCAAGAAAACAGATTAGAAGATGCAGACATAATCATAAACATACTAAGCTGGAAGACAGCCTCATGACAAATGCTAAAATTAGACCCATGTCTATCACCATACACTAAACTGAAGTTCAACTGAATCAAAGATTTAAGTGTTAAAACAGAAACACTAAACCTACTGGAATAAAAAATAAATAGGAGAAAAGACAGCAGAAAAAGCAATGGGAAAAAAAATCGTGTAAGTATATATACACAGTAAAGCTAGTATGATTGTGCTATTAATTTCTATCAATTTTTTGAAGGTAAGAGTTATTGTTTTAAATTTTCACTTTGACCAATTTTGTATGCTAATATCTGTAATCTAAGAAACTTCACTGAAGACAGCAATTTGCAATAAAACAACCACTGTAGAACACCTTTCACTTTTTATTTATTTATTTATCTCTTTATTTATGTATTTAGTATAGGGTCTACATGGTCTCACCACACAGATTGGACTCGTAGTGGTTCACACGTTTTTACCTTCCCATGTGCTGGGATTACAGCTGTGCACGAGTACGCCCAGTCTCAGTTGCCATCTCAGTGGTCCCTGGGGCTGGGGCAGAACAGCACAATAGGGATCAAACCCCAGCCACCGTGCTCTGCCTAAGCGGGCACTTTGGTCCCCTGAGCTGTTTGGCCTGCCCTGTTTTTCATGTATTTTTAATGTGCCTTGTTTGTAATGTCTTATTGAAAGGAAGATTTAACTTTTAATTGTTTGATCAGGCTTACATAGCTATATCTACTAATCTGAGCCAAAAATTTGATAATATAAATGTGTAGTATAACCATTGTTAATTTTCTATTCCTGTTGTGATAATACCGACTATTTTTATTTTATGTTGCTTTGTAAATTGTGCATCTGAGATGAATATACACTTCTCAGATGAAGAACTATAAATGGCAAATAAATACATGAAAATATTCATCATCTCATTTGAGAAATGCAAAGTAAAACAGCATGAGATTCCATCTCACTCCAGAAAGAATGGCTATCATCAAGAAGCCAGTCAATAACAATGCTGGAGAGCTGTGGAGAAAAGGAAATCCTTCCCCACTGGGTATTTCTCCAAAACAACTGAAAACATCACAGCACAGCAATATGTGTGCACTTATGTCTTAGCCACACAATTTGTAAGAGCTAAACCTTGGAAACCCAAATGCCCATTAATCGAGGAATAGATAAAAGGGATACAGTATTTCTTTTTACAATGGAGTATTACTCATCTATAAAAAATGATAAACTTTGTGGCTTTTATAGGTGAATGGATGCAATTATAGAGACCATAGTTGTAACTGAAATAAATCAAACCCACAATTTCAAACATCATATTGTCTCACTACTGTAAGAATCTGAAAAAGTATATAAGATTTCAAAGGTATAATAGATGCTGTGAAAGAGAAAGAAGCTGAGCAAAGGGGAGGAATAAGTGGGATGAGGGACAGAAGAAAAAAAAGAAAAAAGAAGTTGGTGTGTGTGTGTGTGTGTGTGTGTGTGTGTACACAGGTTCGCTTTCATAACTGTACTGCTAATTTCTACTATTCTCTTGAAAGGAACAATTAATTTTCTTTTCTTCTTTTTAAGTTTGTTTCTTTTGCATGCTTATACTGGTAATCTGAAGAAGTAATTTCAAGATAATAATATGCAACATAACAACTGTTGCTTTTGAATTTCTTTCATTTTATGTAGAAAAATTCCATATCCTTTTTTTTTTTTTTTTTTTACTGTTTTTAATCTTTTAAAGAAGAAAAACCAATTTTAAAACTTCCTGGAATGTTGTTGTGCTCAGGTCCACATACCAAACGTGTTAGCTGGAGCATTACACTGGGGAAAGTCCTAGACCGACACATCTGTACGCATGCATGTGCCTTCCCTTTCACTGTACCAAGTGCGTGGAGACAAAGATTGCTTCATATGTCCCTCAGGCAAAGGTGATGTGACATAACTGGCTATTATTACACTAAAGTAAAATTTCACAGTAGAAATGCAAGAGATGTGTTTGTGGAACCCCGTGTCATACTCTCTGGTTTAAAGCAGTCAGGCAGACTTTACTTAAACCGGCCACGGATACTTGTGGGTACAGCAGGCCATGTATATAATGGAAAGTGAAAATTAACCTTTACAAGTTAAGACTTCAACTACAGATAAACTGTTTCTCCAAACTTATTCATACTGAGAATGTGAACAGCCACCCGCCAGGCCTGATGCCAGGCAGGACACCACACTTCCTGCCCTCCAGGCTGAGGCTTGACTTAATCTGCATGTTAGCCTTTCTTTTTATCCTTTCTATAATTGGAAGTGCTTCCAAATAGCTCAACGGATTAAAGCGCCTGCAAGTAAGCAGGACGCAGGAGTTGCAGGTTCGATCCCCAGGCCTGCTGAGCCAGCCTCGTCCCCAGGGTACATTGAGATGGCAACTGAGACTGCACGTGGTGCCATAAGCCTGTAATCCCAGCTCTTGGGAGGCTGCAAACATCACTACAAGTCCAATCTAGTAGTGAGACCCTGACCACCCTGTGGACCTTGCCTGAAATACAAAAAAAAAAAAAAAGGAAGGAAGGAAAGAAGAAAGAAAGAAAGAAAGAAAGAAAGAAAGAAAGAAAGAAAGAAAGAAAGAAAGAAAGAAAGAAAGAAAGAAAGAAAGAACAGAGCCAGCCAGAGAACTCAAGGGATTAAAGCACCTGCTTAGTGCCAGCCCCATCTGTGGGGAAAGCTGAGATGGCATCTGAGACTGGGCATGGTGACGCCGCGGTTGGGAGGCTGAAAACAAGAGGAGCACTATAAATCTGATCTGTTTAGTGAGATCCTGTAGACCCTGTACTACATACAAGAATGAGAGAGAGAGAGTGAGAACGAGAGAGAGAGAGAGATAATAGATTAGTTTAGCTCCTATCTCAATTTGGTCAAATTGTAAATAACTTCACTTTTTTGTTTGTATGAAATTTTCTTCTGTTTTTTGGCAGATAAGTGAATGAGCACAGAAAGCCAGATTCAGGCCTGACAGAGCTCTAGGCAGTAATACACTCAGCTAAATAGTAATATCCTTAGATACTACAGATGGGTCACAGAGTGCCCTGAAGATCTCTCTCCATCTCTGTCTCTTTCTCTCTCTCTCTCTCTCTCTCTCTCTCTCTCTCTCTCTCTCTCTCTCTCTCTCTCTGAATTATATAAATATACAATGCAGAATACCATCCTGGAAAGAGCTCCTCCTGCTATTGCCACCATGATATTTAGGTATGGAAGCCTGAGTTGATTAAAACCCCTACTGCCTTGGTTTTGTGTCATTGTTGTGTGTGTGTGTGTGTATTTTAGGGAAGAGTCTACAGGGTGTTCATGGTCTCACTAGTAAATTGGAGTCGTAGTGATCCACCTGTTTACAGCCTTCCAAGTTCTGGGGTTACAGGCACTTACTACCATGCCCAGTCTCAATTGCCATCTCAGTGCACGGGGTTGGTTGGTGGGGGTGGCGGGCACAGCAGGCCTGGGGTTTGCTAGGGCTCCAGTGTCTGCTGCAGGCACTTTAATCTGCTGAACTATTTGGCCAGCCCTTGTGGTTTTCTGTCATTGTTGAAACAGAATACTTGAACCCCAATAATTAAGGAAGGAAAGGTTTATTTAGGTAGCAGTTTAAGGCTTCAGTCCATATTCAGCTGGCTCTGAGGCAGGATAGTGAAGAAGCAGAACAATAGCTCAATGGAAGACAGCAAAAGCACAAGGCAAGGAAAGCAAGTCCCTTTTCATCCCTAATACTGCTTGCAGGCTGCGCGCCCCAGGGTGGGTATAGTGCTCACACCCATAACCCCAGCATTGGATCATGAATCATCACAGACTCTAGATTCAGCTACCCCATGGCTGTATGAGGCTTTGGGGGACATCTAGACATGAACCCTAACACCTTCCATAGGCCTTGCTTCTCTTTAGGCTGTGGCTGTATCTGATGCTCAACTGTGTGCCAAGCACAGTACAGGGCCTGGCACACAGTCATAGCTTGTGATGAGGGTGCTGAGCCCACACATCTCCAATTGCTTGTGCCTGCTATGGCTTGTTAATTGCAGGGTGCCATAGCAACCATTAGGACATGATCGTTTCTGAGAAAACATTTCCCCTATGAAAGGTAGGGGTGGGATCTAGGGCTGTAAGCAGGGAGGAAGCTCCTGAATGCAGAAGTGGGCCCACATCTGCCAGGGAGAGGAAGGGAAGGCAGAAGTGGGCAGACAAGAACTAGGTAGCTCTCTCCTGGAGCTGCCCTGCTGGTAGCCCAGGCTGCCTCCTGCCAGCCACCTTCTGTCACCCCTGCCCAGCATGTGTAGTCATTTTCCTTATTCGTTTTACCATTACAGAAACCCACAGTCTGAAATACTGAGGCTTCAGAGTCTTAAGATGCCAGGCAGAGCTCAGTCATAAAACCACATTTTCCAGAACAATTCTGTGTAACAGGGAAAGAGGAATGGGCAATGAAAGCAAAGGTCGATGTCCCCATGGGGAGCCGGGTGCGAAGATCTCCAGACAATAAAGCTTAGGAGAAGACAGCTTCTGGGACCCATGTTCAGCCAAGCACTGGGCAAACTTGTCACCATCCACTGCCTTGTGGAACAGAACTTGTGTCTACATAGTGTGATACAGTAGAGACAAAGCCACAGTGATGCCCACAGTGAAGGTGGCCTCAGCTGGACCCTGTGCCTGGAGCCACACTGTGACAAAATGAAAACATAAGGAAAGGCACTGATGGTGGAAGCCTGCTCCCCTGAGGTGAAGGCTTCTGAGACCTGAACTGAGGTGCAAAGAGACAGGGCCTGGCTGAGGGCAGCATCATGGGGGAAGGCTGCTGAACAGGCTGTTGAGAGGCATGGGGCTTCCACCTACCACCTGGCCTCTCCTAGTGTCTCAATATGTACAGCCAGACCTGCCAGTGTCACTGTGGCCAAGCAGTGTTTGGAATGCTGAGTCAGGTCAAGTCCACAATGACCACAAAGGATTCACATCCTGGTACTTTATGAGGAATTTCACTAAAGGAAGGTTATGTAATAGTGAGGCCTGTCTACTCAGTGTTCAAATTCATGTGCGCTACTGAGTTCAGTGTAAGATGTTGGAGAAGCTCACTCTGCGTGAGCCTCAATTTTGTCTCTTGTAAACTGTGGCAATGGCATCTGACTCGTTCCCTCTGTTAGCTAGCACAAGCGGCGCCTTCAGTGAGAGCTTACACATGGAGCTTGGGAGGTGGCCTGTTAATCTTGGGAAGCAGCGTGCCATTGGATAGTTTTCGCACCTCTACAGAGGGTTCAAAATTCATAGTTTTAGATAAGAAAGAAGTCTCTGGCAGGATAGTTTTAGGAAGCAGCTGGGGTTATTGGAATAACAGGTTCTGGTTGCAGGCCTCAGTGAGGATAACTTTTTCTCACAGCCTCTCTCCCAAACACAATGGGGGAATCATGGGGTCTCATGATGTTCTAAAGTTGCTTTGATGCAAAGACCCTTGCTTGGAGTCAGACAACTCCACAATCAAACACTGCCAGCCAGCCAGCCAGGTTATACCTTTAGATAGGTTGGTCAGCATCTCAGATCCTTTTATGCCCTTAATCACTGAAAGATTATCGCTTCTCTTTCTGTTGCTGGGACCAAGCACTCCATACCTGCAGGTGAAAAGAGGAGTGGCTTGTTTTGGGTCACTGTTTCAGAGGGTCCAGCCTGCAGGTGGCGGCTCCAAGGCAGAAACAGGTTAGAGGAGGGGCCTGATGGAGAACACAGCTCACCCCTTGACAGCCAGGAAGCAGAGAGAGGGAGGCAGAGGGGGCGGGAAGCACACGCCCTTTCAGGGCAGCCCTGCTTGCATGGAACCACCTCATTGGATCAGGCCTGACATCCCAGCAGCACACTAGGCTTACAATTCCACTGGTGAGCATAACACCTCTGGTCCAAACATGTTCCAAAAACCCCACCTCTGAGTGCATGGGGCTTACGAGGGATATTTTAGATCTGAGTCATAAAAATATTAAAGGCTTATAGGGCTGTTGTGTTACACAATACAATGAATTAAAAATTTCAAATTAGTGCATGGCACATGAATACCCAAAAGGAATCTTACTTAACCAGCATACTAGTGTGTTTGTGTGTGTATATACATGTGCATGGTGAGTCAGGAAATTATTTACCTTCCATAGTCACACCTGCCTCCATGCTTAATCTTGTTTTGGTGATTTATTTGCAGTTTGGGTTGCCCTTGAGTCCTAGCTGCTTCCTCACATCTGCCTGTGTGGATGAGGTTGGCCACTGCAGGTGTTGTATCCCTACACAGTATTTGCTTATGACCCTGAGCTGTCTAATGCTTGGTGATACACTGACTAATGACAGGTGTGTGAAGTGGGCCCCAGGGAGACTGCCCTGTGCAAGTGCCACTGTTATGGTTTGTGTCAAGGTGTTCCCCCTAAAGCCTCATGCAGCCGTGGGGCAGCTTCTGGGGTTTGTGATAGATTACTATGGGTGTGGATACTGCCCCTGCCCTGGGGCAGGTAATTTGCATTACAATGTAAGAGGGGAGAGGCTAGCTAGCTACCTGAGCTGCTACCTCTTCTTTCTCTTGCTCTTTGCTGCTGCCATGAAAGGTTGTTTTCTGCCATGTGCCACTCTGCCTTGGAGCCAGCTGAGTATGAACTGAAATCTTCAGTAATGGTGAGCTAAATAGACATTTCCTTCCTTCATTTTGGGTGTCAGGTACTTGACCCAGCAATGAGAGAAGAGTAACTTATAGCCACAGAAGAACATGGAGGGCTGGGATACTAGTGGCTGGAGTAAGCACTGTGTGAGACCTTCAGAGGGAGTCTGCCCCAGTAGCTGGGATTCCTCATCTACAGACAGGGTGTTCCAGGGGTTGTGTTTGCCTCTGTGTCATGAGGGTCCATAAGACCCCAGTGCAGACACTGTGAAACATGTATCAAGTATTGTGTTGCTGTCCTCAATTGTGGGCTATCTTCAATTTTTACATTTCAGAAATGAATGATGGAAACTAGGAGAAAAGGCAGCCTATGCTTTCTACAAAAACTGCCGGGTTTTTGTCCTGTGCATGTCTCTCAACTGTTACTTTTCTCTCTTACTATAGAAGAGGAAATGCTGGGAAGTAACAGGCTACGATGCAAATGCCCTGCATTAGAGTTCCTTAAGGGAAAACTAATATTTGTTTGGAACAGGAGCACCAATAGTGATGATGTTGATAATCATAACAATAATGATGATTTCAACTACTGACACTGTTGACACTTCACACTTTTATACTGAATACTACCCTGGATGGTAGGTACAGTCCCCACCTTACAAAGAAATGAAATTTCAGAAATGGCAACAACTTATTCCAGGCTACATAGCAAGGAAATGAAGGAACTTGAACCAGATCTAGGTGATTTTTGTGTCACATCTTCTCTTTGGGGTTGGTGTCTCCAGTGTCCTGAACAAGTCTGGTCCTTCTAGGTGTGCACTGAGTGAGTGACTGAATGGATGAAAGTGTGCATGAACACATGCCTGGTTTAATTTAAAGTCCTTTTGCAGACACAATTCATTGAAAGACACTTTTTCCCTGGGCAAATTAACATATTTTTATTTTACTTTGTCATATATTCCCTCAGGACAAATGACTCTAAGGAGCTGACCTGCTTTTTATGCTTTGTAGCTGCTCCTGTCTGGCAGGGAATTAGCTGAATGCATTTGGCATTTTCTATCAGTCTTGCAAGGACACAGAAACCTGATTGGCAGAGAGGGGGGCATGAATTAGCATGTTTCCTACTTGTCAGGCAAACTCTGCAGGGGGGCAAAGAGAAGAACAGAGTGTGGGGGATGTAACAGAGGTGGGAAAACAGGGTGCTTCATGGAACTGGAGGGGGCCAGAAATCTGAGTTCTTACCTGCCTAGCATTCTTCTTCCCTCCATGACCATGGCTGAGGAGGTTGGTGGCCTTCACAGAGCTCCTCTGCAGGAAAGCAGCACAAGGGGATGACATCAAGTTCTGTGAACATTCTGTTTCTGGGGAGTTGTGTAAACCACATGATCATGAATCTTGAATTTCAGTTTGATTGGATTGAGAAACGTGCAGAATGAGTAAAGCACACTTCTGGGTTTGTCTGCCAGGGTGCTCTCAGAGGTGACTAGAGTGTAAGGTAGGAAACTGGGGAGGGGACTTGCCCTCAGTGTGGATAGCACCACTCAGTGGAGAGAGGGCCTGGATGGAAGAAAAGGACAAGAAGAAGGAGGAAGTGGAGGAGGAGAAATGGGTCATCAACTCAGGCTCTGTCTCTCTCTCTCTTGGCTTTCTGGATACAGCAAGAGGAGCAGCTCTCCTCCTCACACCTTCTTCCACCACAGTCCTAAGATGAATGGAGCCAAGTTAAAATGGACAGAAACATCTGAAACAGTGAGTGAAAAGAAATCTCGCCCTTGACAGCTGGCTTTCTCGAGTATGCTATTCTAGTAATACAAAGATGACTAGTACCTTATGTTTTCCCTAATTCTATAACTATGTAAAACAAAAATTCTGGACATTTTACAGGAAATAATCTATGGAATGATAAGAAATGGAGAATAGAAAGCACACTGACTAGGTTTCTCAAGACCTTGGAAACAGCGCAGTGGAGAATGTCACATATTTTCCTTTTACCTAATATATGTAGGACTTGTGGAAATTTCAACAATTTAGATAAAACCAAAATGATAGGCTTAAACACTACCATATCAACAATTAAATGATAGTGGTGGAAATTCAAGAATTAAAAGACAAGATTGGCAGAGTAAAGACTAAACATGTTTGTAAATAATTCATGTAAGGAAAGAAGTCTCATAAGAAAATCCCTGGCACCACATGCCACTCCAGCCTTTTTCCCAGGTGCACTGAGCCAGTGACCAAGTCTGGGAGTGGTGGCACACACCTGTAATCCCAGCACTAGGAGGCTTAAAACAGGAGGATCACTACATCTGAGCTGTGTAGTGAGACCCTGCATAAAATACATTTAAAAAAATCTACAATAGAGAAACAAGAATGAAACAGAGGTGGGATTTTAGAAGGGTAGAAGAAGGGTAGTACATTGAAAAATGTGCTCCAAAACTGACAGGAAAAGCATAGAAGACAAAAATCACAAATATCTACCATAGAGAAACAAGAATGAAACAGAGGTGGGATTTTAGAAGGGTAGAAGAAGGGTAGTACATTGAAAAATGTGCTCCAAAACTGACAGGAAAAGCATAGAAGACAAAAATCACAAATATCAAATGAAATAGGATATTAGTATAGTCTTTTCTGTGACTGCAAAGAAGTAACATGGAAATGCTACAAACAATTTTGTATAAGACATTTACAACTGAAATGGAAGACTAACTTCTTAAAACTTCAATATTAAATAGTGTGAATCACTGTATAACTATTAAGGAAACTAAATTTGTCAGTTCTAAACTTCCCCACCCTTGTAAATCTTCAGGGTTAAATTATGTCATTAGAGAATTCTGTCAGACATTCAAAGAGAAATTAATTCTGCTCTATACATTTTCCTACAGATTAGAAGAAAGCAAAACACTTCCTAAATCATCTAATGAAACTTTTATGATGCTGACACTGAAACCAAGAATAATTAAAATAGACAAAACAAAAGAAACAAAAAAAAAGTATCCCCCTTGACTATATATACAAACACCATTAGCAAAGTATCAACAAACAGACCTCATAAATACACAAGAAGAATGACCTATGTGTAGCTTACACTAAGGATGTGACCCTGGTCAATGTTTGGAAATTAGTCATGAAATACATCACATTGAAAACAGTAAGAAGAAATCAATGATTATACCAATGAATACATAAAAGGCATTTAATAAAACTCAACATGTATTCATGATTTAAAAAAATGAAAAACTTTCTCAAATATTAGGAATAATAAATATCTTCCCTAAGTCAATGAAGAACATCTACAAAGACCCTGCAGCTAATATTATCCTTAAAAGTAAAAGTTTAGTATTTCCCCCACTCTAAATAGTGAGAATAAAGTAGAACTATCTGTCCTGACCACTCTCCTCAGCATCTGATGCTAGTGTCAATGCAGTGAGAGTAGAGAAATAATTGAAGGATACAATTACAGGAAACCAGGAAAATGTCTCAAAGATGACATGATAATTGATGTAAATGTTGGGGTTGGGGGCGTGCCTATAATCCCAGCATTTGGGAGGCTGAAAACAGGAGGATCACAAGTCTAATCTGTGTACTGAGACCCTGTACTAAATCCAATTAAAATTTTTAAAAAAGAAAACACCAAAGAATGTACAGTCAATATGACACTGACCAGCATGTTCAACAAATTCATAATAATCAAGATGAGATTTGCTGACAAAGGATCTACAAACTACAGTACAGGGTTTCAGAGTAAATCCTGAGGGGATTTGACTAACTTTGGCAGATACAAAAGTTGTATTTCTTGTTATATAGGTCTTGCTTTATCTTGGTCTTAACCATCCAGCAGAACAGTATAAACACTAGGTGTAAAAAGTAAAACCATACTAACAGGCTGAGCTGTAAAAAGCTCAAGTCAACAACTTCTGACATTGCCAATCCTACAGATAAACCACTACTATTATGGAGTACTGGGCTATATTGGATTATTTTGTTGAATTCACACATCTGCAATATTTGATTGCTAATGGAATACCCATCTCTGACAAAACTAAACAAAAAAAGTATACAAATAAGGACCATTTTGTATCTGTATATACAAAATAGGATAGATATAAAGCTGCTTTCTCTTAATTCAATGAGAAGAGAGATTGGTGCTCTTCTGCTTGAACAGGAGATCATGTCTGAATTTGTACTATGAATAACCACTATGAAGACAACAGTATACAATATATGAATTATTGTAACTGTCCTACTAACCTGTTTTGAAATTCTCTCATTGCTATTTGTTTCTCAAAAAAACTAATTTCAAAAAGAACACAAAAGTTGCTCATTTTAAATATCCAAGAAGAAATAGTACTAAATGGTAATCAAGGAAGACATTAGATTATTAAAGTTTTGAAAGTAGTACTGTTTTAATGTAAGTGTTCATAGTTCAAATAGAATTATATAAATATCAGTAATCAAGATGGAGACCTAAAATGAACTATGCACAAAATAATTCTAGTCTTCTGTCCTCTAAAGAGAAATACGACAATTAATGAATTTTGTTTGTGTTTATGAATAAAGTTTTCTTGAACAAGGAAAAAAAAGATGAGTGTTAAAGTCAATTGCATCTCTATGTAATAGCAATAAACACATGGACATCAGAAGTATGAATATAGCTAAATCTAAATCTCAAATTTAAGTGAACTACTCAGCAGCAAATATAAACATGCTAAAAACAACAGATTTGAATTTAAAAAATCATTGATTCAAGGAAGATGATGAAAGACATTTCTTGATTTGAAGACACTTTACAGCAATCATGACAATTGTTAAACTGATCTATACTTTTAATTAGTTTTAATCAAAATCCTAGCAAAAGTGTTTTATAAATATGGGTAAGGTTATGCTAACATTTATGAGGAAAGATACTGTATGTAAATAGTTATGGCAATTATGCAAAATGCTGAAGTGGAGGAATGAGGCCCCTAACTTCAATAGCTGGCCTACAGCCCCAGTAACCAGGGCTGTGTGGCCTATGGGAGGGCTATATGCAGAGATATTAGAGCCCAACTGAAATCCCAGGAACAGCCCATACTAATACATATAACAGGCTTTCCACAGTGGTACAGTTGCTATTCAGTAGAGATTTAAATAAATGGTGTTGGAAGAATGAGCCACAGAAGGGCCTCAAAATGAGCCTCAACCAAAACCTGTTACTGAAAAATAAAAATCATGAAAAATCAACTCAAAATGAAATATGGGCATATATTTAAAATGTAAAACTTTAAAAAAATAAAGGAGACAAATAAGGGAAACCAGGAAAAATGTCTCAATGATGACGTTATTATCAATGTAAAAAACACCAAAGAATCTACAATCAACACAGCACTGACCAGCATGTTCAACAAATCCACAGTAAGCAAGATGAATGTTCAAGTCAATTGCAATTTAAATCTAGGAAAAGGGTTTCTAGACTTGATATATAGTATAGAGCCCTGGAAAGAAAAGTAGATTTTCCTTATAATGGGAAAATTTTGATTTTTAACAAAAAACTTATGAAGGAAGTGAGAAGAAAACCCCCACAGTGAATGAAAATGTTTGCAAAAACATTACATGTCCAAAAGAAAAACTATCTCTAGAAGAAAGAGAGATCATGCTTGTAAGTAAAATAAATCAGGCCCTTATGTGCAAACATCATATTGTCTCCCTCTTGAAAGAGTCAATAAGATCTGAAAGGTACAATAATACTGGAAAGGGAACAATCTTTTCAAAAGGAAGGAGAAACTGGGATGAAGAAAAGCACAGGAAAGAAGGGGAAGAGGTACATTTATCCACTCCGGATGGTTTGAATAATTGTACTGCTGATTTCTGATGGCCTGCAGAGGAAAGCAGTTGATGCTTAAATTTTTCCTGTCATTTTTTTGTTTGTTTGTTTGTTTTTTGTCAGAACCAGGGAATGAACTCAGGCTTTTGTGCTTGCCAGGCAAGTGCTTTCCTGTCATTTTTAATTCCTTACAGTTTTCTAAAAGAATGATTTTGCAGGCTGGAGAGACAGTTCAGTGGACCAAGCACCTGCTTAGGCATGCACAGGGAACAGGATTCAAGTCTGGTGGCACTTGGTGTGCCAGCCTAGCCCTGGAGTGTGAGGAGACTGTGGTGTGATGGCACGTGCCTGTAATCCCAGCAATGGAGAGGCTGAAAACAGGAGGATTACAATGACTTGACCCAGCTTTATCACCATTCACTAAGCTAAAGTCAAAATGGATTAAAGATCTAAACATTAAAACAGAACCACTCAATCTCCTGGAAGAGAAAGTAGGAGGAGCTCTTGAGGACATAGGGGTAGGTAAAGAGTCCATGAACGAACATATATTCACACGGAAAGCACTTGAAAGAATCAACAACTGGGATCAACTCTCCTTAAGGAGCTTCTGCATGTCAAAAGAAATTGTGAACAGAGTGACAAGACAACCCACAAATTTTAAAAAAATCCTAACTAATAAGCAACCAGACAAAAGTGTGCTGTCTAGAATATATAAAGAACTAAGATATAACAGGGCCCTCAAATTTAAAGACCCAATTCAGAAATGGGCATCTGAGATGAATACACACTTCTCAGAGGATGAAATTAAAGAAGTGAATAAATATATGAAAATATGCTCCACATCACTAGCCATCCATGAAATCCAAATGAAAGCAACACTGAGATACCATCTCACTCCAGAAAGAATGGCTATCATAAGGAAATTAACCAACAACAAATATTGGAGAGGTTGTGGGGAAAAGGGAACACTTCTCCACTGCTGGTGGGAATGTAGACTGGTACAACCATTTTGGAGATCAGTGTGGAGACTCCTCAAAAGAGTAGAACTAGAAATCCCATTCAAGCCAGCTATCTCCCTACTGGGAATTTTCCCAGAGGAACTGAAAACATTGTATCATAATGATATATGTGTACCTATGTTT
>PVKA01021056.1:0-39278 GCA_004027165.1 Ctenomys sociabilis | reverse complement strand
TGCATAGTGAGACCCTGTCTCAAAAAAAAAAGACAAAAAAAAAAAAAGGTCAGGTGTGGGAGCACACATTTGTAATCCCAGCACTCGCAAAACTGAGGCAAGAGAGGTGTCAAGAGTTCAGGGCCATGAACTTCATGGCAAGACCTTATCTCAAAAAACTAAAATCAAAACCAAACAAAAAATAGATGCACACACATGTGAGGGGCTAGGAATGCAACTCAGAACTCAGCAAGTAGAGCACTCCCCTCTCATGAGCAAGGCACTGGATTTGATTCCCAGTCACACACACACACACACACACACACACACACACACACGTACATTTTATATATATATATATATCACTACCAGGAATGGCAGCACATTCCTTTGATCCTAGCACCTGGGTGGCTGAGCCAGGACAACCAGTAGTTTGTGACCATCAACAGTTCGTAGCCTGAGCTACATAAGGAGTTCCAAGCTAGTCTGTATTACATTGCAGACCTTGCCTCATAAAATCGATTAATTTTTTAAAAATTACTAATAACTTCCAGTACTATAGAAGGGGCTGTGAAATAGGTACTCACCCTCAATACTGGTTCTTGACATGAGCAATTTTAGACCCAGCAATTCACACATAAACATTTAAGACACATACTTTTTCATATGTACAGAAAGGCAAGTACAGGGCAGTTCTCTTCCTATGGCAGTGTTCATAATAGGAGAAAATTGGTTACAACCCAAATGTCCAATAGTTGGAGCTACTAAAATGAACTACAGTCCATCCCAGAGGGTGGAATGTCCTATAGGGTATGGAAGGTCCTCCCTGTCACCTCCAGAGTGCCCCAAGGCATATGAGTGAGCCAAATATGCAAACTGCAGAACAATGTAAATGTATAATCTTGTTTACATAAACACACACATGTGCTTACCATAGTTTTACCTGTGTACATTGACACCTTTAAATGGTGAGCTAGAAAGGCCTGGTAGATGCAAGGACTGGAAACAGTGGTAATACCTCACCAAATACTGTGCACAGGGAGGAAATAGCCAAAGATTATTACTATCTATATGTAGAAAATAAGGTTAGAGCCTGGGAAGATAGCTCAGTAGAATAAGTGCTTGCCTGACAAACACAGGGTCCTGAGTTCAATCCCTGGTACTGCCAAAAGAAAAAAAAAGAAAGAAATTTGAAATACTTGACAAAAGCAATCTTTAAAACAGAAAGGAAGGAAGGAAGGAAGGAAGGAAGGAAGGAAGGAAGGAAGGAAGGAAGGAAGGAAGCAAGCAAGCAAGCTAGCAAGCAAGCAAGCAAGCAAGCAAGCAAGCTAGCTAGCTAGCTAACATAGGGCCCGTGAGATAGCTCAGTGGACTAAAGCACCAGCTTAGGCAAGCACAGGGACTGTTGTTCAAACCCCAGCACCACCTGTCCCAGCCCCTGCCACCCTGAGCCTGGGTGTGGTAGACCACGCCTATAATCCCAGGGCTGGGGAGGCTGAAAACAGGAGGATCACTATGAGTCCCAGCTGCATAGTGTGACCCTGTAACAACCAAATATATTAAAAAAGAAAAGGCTAATGAGAAAGATTTGGAAGCCTGAGTTCAAATCCCCAAAAATGCTTTAACTAGTTATGTGACCCTGAATGATTTGTTTCCTCTCTATTTCCCTATTTGTCAGAGAAGAATTATCATCTTGCCCGCCTCATGGGAGTGCTATGCAGGCATAGTGCCTTACACTTGCAATCCCAGAATGCTGGGACGCTAAGGTAAAAAGATCAAAAATTCAAGCCTAACTGGAGCAACTTAAGTGATTTAATGAAACCCTGCCTCAAAATAAAATAATTTAAAGGTCTGAGGTGTGGCTCAATGTGAAGGCCTGGGTTCAATTCCCAGTACAAAACAAAACACTGAGTTAAATATGAAAGCCTTGGAATCCAGGAAAAGCCGAGTAAGGGCTGGCTGTGGTCACCTTTATTTAAATGCTACAGTGAGATTGTATTGATGTCTACACACACACACACACACACACACACACACACACAATAAAGCCACAAATAAGTCCTTCTAATCCTAGCACTCTGAAAGGCTGAAGCTGGAGGACAAGTTTCAGCCCACTTTGGGCAACCCAGTGAGACCCCGCTCAAAATAAACAAAAAGGGATAAGGGTGAAGGCTCTTGGGTTTAATCTCCAGTATTAAGACAAAATTTTAAAAGGAATAACTAAATAAAACTCCCAAGAGAAGCAAGGAAGCACCTGCTCTGATGGCCCTGCCCAATCCCCCCAAGCAGGGATCCTTCTAGCCTTATGACCACAGGGCTCCAACCCCCCCTCCCCCAGTGACCCTCAGCTGCCCTGGTGCAGAATGGCTCTAGCTCTGCTTGGAACATCCATCCACCCGCCTTTGCTAAGGTTAGCTGGGCCAGAGCCCCTGTGGGGACCACATGTCCACATCTGCTCTTGAGGATAGAGAATAGGAAATGCCTCCACTGCTCTGGCAATAAGCTGGACACACCCCGGTGACCAGTGCCATGTCAGGCTTCTCCATCATAGGGCATTGCAGAGGTGTGGGGAGGGAATAGGCTGCAAGACCACATGGGTCTGTGTGTAAAGGCTGCCTCTCTCCACCCTCCCAACCTACTCCCCATTTCTTTCACTACTATGTGCAGGCACTATGCTGGGCCCTGGGGACAAAACACTGAAGACAACAGACAAAAAGTCCTCTCCTCTGGGGGCTCCCATTACAAAGAACCAAATATTGGCCATGCAGCCTCTGACACCTTGTTGTCCTCTCTGAGCCCTGGTCTCCTCATATGTCAGGCAGGTAACTGAGCATCACCTAGATGAGGTTTGTCGCAGTCAGGCAAAGGGGCTCAGCATGCAGGGCTATGTCAGGATGTGAGGCTTTTTCCCTCCACTGGCTCTCTCATGTGGCCCCATTGCTGTGGCACATAGGAATGGCTGTGACAACAGCTTCATGACTGGGGGTTCTGAACCCAGAGCCCAGCTCCTCCCCACTTTGGCTGTCCCAGCCACAGTGCTGGTACTACTGGTCCCTCTGCTTTCCTCTCCTAGTGGAACACAAAAAAGCTTCATCCCCTTCTGAAGGGGTCCTGGGCCGGATAGATAGCTCAGTAGACCAAAGAGCCTGCTTAGGCAGAGCACAGCAGCCAGGGCTCAATCCTGGTGTGCACTGCCGGCCCCACCCCCAGGCATGCTGAGCCAGCTGGGCGTGGTAGCGTGTGCCTGTAATCCCAGTGCTTGGGAGGCTGAAAACAGGAGAATTACTATGAGTCTGATCTATGTAGTAAGATGCTATAGACCCTGTACTAAACACATTAAAAAAAAAATGAAGGGGTCCTTCAGCAGCCTGGTCACATGCTACTAACAGTTAGGGCAATTTCACTCATGATGTCCCCACCAGAAGGTGGCCTTCCTGAACAGCCAGGACTTTGTCTGTCCCAGTAGATAGCACACAATAGGTGCAAAAACAGAGCACAGCTCAAGAAATCAGTAGGGTTTGAAATTCCTGGCTCTTCTGGCAGACACAGCTCAGCCAGCATCAACCAACAGCCCCTTCCCTAGAGCCAGTCTCCCTTCTAGGCACTCTTCACCCCTCTACATGACTCTTGAAGCCAAAGCCTCAAGGCTAAGCCTTGGCTGGATGCTATGCCCCCAGCCCTATCCAGGCAGGGGCTGGTCACCCTCTCCCTGTACCCTGCATTCCCATCCATCCTCCACTGCCCCACAGTGACACTGGCTGACACTTGCCACACTCCAGGCATTGTTCTCACCATTTTGAAGAGCTGTTCTACAGCTCCAGGTGGTCTGTTAATTACCACTCCCCCCTTCACAGATGGAAAAACCCAAGGCCCAGGAAGCCCCTCAGAGCCAGTGAATAACAGAAACCTTGCACAGTGAGCACCCACAGCATCTCATTAAGCCAAGCCAAAGGGGACTCGCTTCCCAATGTATAGTCACTGATTGAGGGAGACTCAACAAGGGGATATAAAGGTCTTATTCAGGTCCTGCTTGGATCAGGAATTTTCAGTAACCCTGGCCAGGTTCCAAGGCAACCAAATGGCCAGAGAGAGTCATGGGGGAAAATAAAACAAAAATGATACAATAAATGATACCATTTTGGGTTTTCTACATCCCTGCATAGCTAAACAACCTGCACATTAATCAAGGTGTGGAAGAAGAGGCTTGCTCCTCGTCACCTAGCCAAACAGAGGGCCAGAGTTGCATCCCACCTGGCTGAACCTGAGCTACACCATTGTTCTCCCCACCCTGGGGAGTCTATAGAAAGCAGATAGCCCCAGAACTGTGAGCTATAAGAGCTTACACACGCCTGGTGTAGGACAGGCAGCTTGGCAGTCCATGAAAGCTGGGCTCCCATTGTCTAAGAAGCCAGAAAAGGGCCGAGGGATCCTATGACTTAGACCTACCACCCAACCTGGTTCACACCCCACCTCTGTCTTTCCTCACCACAGAAATGCTACAGAAGTGGGCCTCCCTCTCT
The DNA here is from genome assembly GCA_004027165.1 of Ctenomys sociabilis. Classification (NCBI taxonomy): domain Eukaryota; kingdom Metazoa; phylum Chordata; class Mammalia; order Rodentia; family Ctenomyidae; genus Ctenomys; species Ctenomys sociabilis. The sequence goes on along the minus strand of PVKA01021056.1, from coordinate 34,779 downwards.
GTGCCTCAGTGTACCTGTCCAGAAGGCAGGCTGCTGTCCTCTTCTTGGCACTGGCTGGGAGCACTCTAAGAACTGGGGCTGGAAACCAGTGGCAACCATTTCTCTATCAGAAAGGCAGAGGCCTCTGGATCCCAGCTGCCTTAGGATAACCTGCTTACGGTGAGTTGGGCTGGCAGGAGGCATCACAGAAGCCCAAATAAAAGGCCTTTGAGGGGGACAGGTGGAAGCCCTGGTGGCTGTGGTTCCAAGCAGGAAACAGCCTGCTAGGACAGTCAGCTGCAGCCCGAGCCAGCAAGGGGGCCGTGCCAGGGAGGTTTGCTGACCAGAAGGGTCAACCACCAAGCTACAGAAGGTGGTCCCTTCTTGCACACTGTGCCAAGCAGCAGTGTTGATTGAATGCTTACTATGAGCCAGACACTAAGGAACAGCAGGTGATTAGACTGACAAACATGGGACCCAGGCTGAGCAGCTCTGGGCAAGAAGCAATTGCTAATCGTCACCAGGGGAACCAAGGAACCATCAAGCACAGACTACCGTGGGGCATGAATAAATGGCTTCTTTGGGGCACAGCCATTTGGGTCACCAGAGCCAGGACAGCTACAGGGATGCACCTCCTTCTATATGGAGGGAGCTGTGCACCCAGGGCATCTGTCTTGTCTACAAAACCTGGACTTCTGGGGTGGGGAACTGCTAGCTCTGGTGGTGTCCAAGATTTCTCCAAATCCTGCAGACAAGGAAGGGATGAGGACAATGTGGTGCTGAGTATGCCGGTGCCACACCCCCAAGTCCCCACAGCAAACACATGGAGAGAGCTACTCCACCTACCACAGGGCTGGGTCTGCATCTTGGGCTGAGTGTGCAACACAGCTGTGTTTCCTGGAGGCCTGCCACGGATAAGCTGCCCACATGCCCAATGCCCCTCAGCCCAGCACATCCACTTTCAGATTCTGAAAAGCTGGAAGCCCCTAGCCCACAACCCCAGGGCTCAACAGCCTCTCCTCTATCCCAGTGCCTGGGTAGTAAAGAGAACTCAGGAACACATTTCTCTCTAATGACCAGTTATCACACAGCCTTTGCCCACTGTGTGAATTCTACCTGTTAGATATGTGGCAAACTATTTAAACTGTGAAGCTGAAGCATGCTGGGCCAGGGCCTCTATCCTCCATGGCCCCAGTTCCCAGATAGTGTCACACCTGCAAATGAGTAATTTGCCAGGAAGCCTCTGGATGGACGCCAGGACAGACTATTTTTGTTTTTTTTTTTTTGAGACAGGATCTTGCCATGTAGTTCAAGATGATCTTGAACTCTCCATGTAGGCCAAACTAGACTCAAACTCATGGTGATCCTCCTGCTTCAGCTTCCTGAGTGCTGGAATTAAAGGGGTGCACCACCATACCCAGCAATCTTATGTACCATAACATCAAGTGTCCAAGGAGGCCAGAGAGCTGGGGACCTCTAGGGCACTCTGCCCTCACTGCCAGCTTCCTAGTGCACAGAAGCCACATGAAGGAGTCAGAGACCTTGGGGCAGCTGAGGGCTAGGCACTCCCCTAGAACACTGGTCAGCTGGTAGCACCCTGATGCCCCCTTGGGTCACCTACCACCCAGCTACATTTATCAGGTCAGTAGACTGTCAGCTCAGGAAATGTCCTCTGGCTTCCTCTGTACCCCCAACATGACACCCCAAGCCAGCAACAACTGCAACCAAGGTTCTAGAGGTGAGAAAAGCCAGGAACTACTCTATCCCCTCCCAGGATGTGGTACTTTCTTCTACCTGCCCAGGATTGCGGGAAAAAGGTGAGATTGAATGAAGCCCCTAAAAGGTCACTATAGTCCCTTGCTCCTCAGAATGCCAGAAGATACTCAAGTGTCCTCCAGCTCCCATACCCCTCTCCCCACACGTGCTATCTTCTCTGGCTCTCCTGAAGGTGGTTCTAGAATGACAGATCTGAAAAGCTAGTCTCCATGTCAAAGCCTTCTTTTGTGTCCACCTTGCCAGCAGGTGGACAGTGCCGAGTCCCCCATCCCCTTCTCCAAGGTCCCCCATCAGGCACCCTGTGAGTCAGCCCTTGCTAGCAGGGTACAGACTTCCTCCCTCCCAGGCCTCCCTGGGGACATGAGTCCGGGGCAGCAGCAGCCCCCCCCCCCCAGCTGACTGGGGGGGACACATCCGGCTGGGCCCCCAGGGGCTCCAAGCCTGGCGCACAAGGAAGCCCACAGCCCAGCCCCCCTTGCCGACCCCTGACAGAATGGCGTGGGAGGAAAAATCTTTCAGCCATCTGTTCAGCTGCTGGGTTTCCGGCCAGGATGGTGGGGCCAGGGCCACCAGGACTGTGCCCCTGGGGAAGTGTCCCTTGCCCCTGCTTGGAGGAATAATGCTAGGCGAGAAGGCCAGAGAGGGCCAGTAGGACCCCAGAACCCAAAAACCCCAGAGCCCTGAAACATAGGTACTACTTGCCCAAGCAGGCAGGTGTCCAGATATGTGGCCAAGGGTGTGCTGCCAGGCCTTGGGGCCTGAACCGTCCGAGAGACCCCAAGCCCCTAGAAGCCAGAGAGCTGGAGAACAAGGCTCCTGGATCCAATTAGGCATGACTCAGCAAGTGAGCCCCACCAAATCACTTCCCTCAGGCAGCCCGCCAGCCTCAGTTTCCTCAGGGAGGGTGGGCAGCTAGGACCAGGTCTGCTGAGAGCACAAACTTGTATAACCCTACCAGACCCTCCAGGCAGTGTAGTTCATTTGCCAGATGGAAGCAATTTCTTGTCACACCCAGTCAAAGGTGTGACCTTGAGTCCTGGGAATCATTTTCCTAGGAAACCTGGCAATTAAATACTACTCTCTTGGGCATTAAATGCAAATATGTTTGGTGAGGTCTGCCTGCATGCCCCTCTTTGCTAAACACCTATCAGTCAGGTAGCTATTAGTAGCTCAGAGAAGCCGAGAATGAGCCCCCGGTCATCCAGCCAGGGCAATTACTGCCAACATAGTTTAAGTTCTCACTCCATGCCAGGCTCATACACAATTCCTTTCTTTGTGTGTGTGAAACCGGGGATTGAACTCAGGCCCTTGCGCCTGCCAGGGAAGCGCTTATTCCACTGAGCCATCTCCCTGGCCCCCACAATTCCTTCAGAAGAACCCAGTCTCTTGGTTCCCACAGGACTTGCCTAAGGTCCAACAGCTAGAAGTTGTCAGAGCCCAGATTTGATCCCAAAGTCCACATTACAGCAGGGAGAAGTGGAAATTTAACAGAAAAGACCTCTCATTTTGGTAAAAATAATGGTGATGATAATATCTACTATTGGGGGCTGGGGAGATAGCTCAGTGGACTAAGTGCCTGCCAGGCAAATGCAAGGTCCTGAGTTTGATCCCTGGTACCACCAAAATTAATAGTAATAGTAATTAATAGTAATAATAATAATAATAATAATAATGATAGAGGCCAGGGAGATGGCTCAGTGGAATAAACACTTCCCTGGCAAGCACAAGGACCTGAGTTCAATCCCCAGTTCTGCAAAAAAAAACAAAAAACAAAAAAACAATAATAATAATAATATCTACTATTATTCATTAATGGCCCAAATTGGGCACTATATGTGTGGTCTGATCAAGCTCCATAACTGTTATACACTGCTTAACTGCCTCAGAGAGGTTAAGCAGCCTACTTCACAATTCCAGCAATGAAAAATCCTGGAGGAAACCAACCCTGATAGGTGTGGGGGCCATAAACTTCTCCCCAAAGGTCTTTTCAGTAAAGGGAGTGATGCTGACCTAGAATAGGGACAGGTCCCTGCCAGCTCCCCTCATAGACAGGTGTGCACCCTGTCCCCTTACCAGGGGCAGGTGGCACTGGGCCTAGTGACTAGGAGGTCTTTCTAGGTGCCTCCTCTCCATCCCATCCCTGAGGCAGCTCTATCCTAGAGATGGAGAATGTCACTGAGTGGCCCAGCAGGGCCACACCTGGCAACTTTGCAGGTCCTGGCTTGTATTAGAAAGTTCTGAGGCTCACAGAAGGGTCAGGTGAAAGGACAAGGGGAGAAGGGAGGAAAATGAACAGAGCTAACTTCCCCAACAAGAAAGATAATAACCGCTGGGCGTGGTGGCACATGCCTGTAATCCCAGCACTCGGGAGGCTGAGGCAGGAGGATTGTTGTGAGTTCAAGACCAGCCTGAGCTACAAAGTGAGCTTAAGGCCAGCCTGAACTGCATAGTGAGACCCTGTCTCAAAAAGACAAAAAAAAAAAAAAAAGATAATAACCACCACTAACACGCTGAGAATTTACTGGGTTATGGTTCTGGTGATAGATGAGGAAACTATGGCCAGGGTAGGTAAGCAAGGAAGAGCTATCACCTCATGCTGTCCCAACTGTCAAAATCCTCCCAGATACAGGGAACTCCAGAGTGGTGCAGGACGTACTTCTAGAAGCTGACAAAGAACATCACAGGTGGTGACAATGATACTGGTGATGGCAATTAATAAGAAAAAAATAGGGCCAAGGAGATAGCTCAGGGCTGGGGAGATGGCTCAGTGGAATAAGCACTTCTCTGGCAAGCACAAGGGCCTGAGTTCAATCCCTGGTTCCACCCCCCACCCGAAAAAAAAAAAGAAAGAAAGAAAGAAAAAATAACCACTACCACCACCCCTGTAATTGAGTCCTTTGTCTGGGCAAGCAGCAGGTACTTTCACACTTTGGCTCATTAAATCCTCACTGGAGATCTGTTATTACCCCATTTTACAGAGGGAAAAACTGAGGTGACAGATCACTAGCCCATGCTCACAGCTTGGGAAGAGGCAGCAGGAGAATTGAGGCTCAGCCTCGACAACCTCTTCTGTTTTTTTCCCCGGCCACTGCTTAGCCCCTGAAGGCCCTCAGACACTGACTCCAGGCCAGCTCCTTCCCAGCTGGCTGCCCCTGTGGCCCTTGGGGACTCATTAAAGTTGTAGAAATGGTCACCCTTTGGTCAGGAAGAACCTTCCCTCCCAGCGGGGGACTGTGGGAAAAGGGTCAGAAAATGTGTTCTGAAAAAAAAGAAAAAAGAATGAAAGAAAATGTGTTCTGAAAACTCTTCTGGTGTCTTGTCCAGCACCCAGCTGGCCCAGGTGGCTCTCCCTTCTGGGCCTATCAAAACTGGGTCTCTAGCCCCTGCAGGTCCCAAAGACCCTTGAAATTGTTTTCACTCTAGCTGCTAGGTCAGCAAAGAGAAATCCAGATACAACTTGTTGTACATGCATCCCTGAAAGGTGTATGTACCTGCAGCTCCAGCAGGAGACTGGAGGCTGACTGCAAATGAAGGCTAGATGGCCTGCTGTCCCCTCAGGCCCAGCACTGGCAGGTGTCAGAGGATGTTGATTTCCCAGGCAAGGGGGTGTTGGTCAAATCTCAGCCTCTCCTGTTACCAAAACTGGACTTTGGCCTTGCAGATGTCGCCTTGCCATGCCCTCTGCTCTGAAGCCCCCACCCTCCACCCAATTTCACTTCCTCCCACTCAGCCCAGCCTGGTTATGGCAGTCCCTGGAGGTCCCCAGCTGCAAGCAATGACCTCCTCACCTACATCATTGTGGTGCCGGGAATGGGGAAGAGAAACAGAATGAGGAAACTCAAGAAAAAAGAAGCGGGACACTCAGGCAGACCCCTCTTTAGTTCCTCAAATGCATCTCCCCTCCAAAAGCTCCCTGGTCAGAGGAAGGAAAGGGAGGGGATTTCTGCAGCAGCGATTAAAGGCCTCTGAAATACCACTGAGTTTTGGGATCCACACCCTCTACTCTTGTCTCAGTGGAGGAATTCCCTGGGAGCCCCAGTCCAGACCCAGTTCCGGGATTCCTGACCCCGGTGAACCCCTCAAGTTGAGAGGCGTGGGTGTACGCCCTGGCCCACCTGGGCAGTGCTGGGACTGGAGAGATGGGCTTGGCAAACCACAGAGCCAACTTCTTAGCAGGAGGGCTCCCCACCTAGGGCTCACTCATTCCCAGCCTCAGTCTGACTTTCACTTTCAAGGTAGCCAGGCTGACCTCCCTGTCCTGTCTCCAGGCACAGGCTGAGGGACCGCTCTTCCTGTGGCTGCTTTAGGGTGGCCTACGGGTGTTGGCGCTGCCCTTTCTCAGCACCTGGGACCGCCTCAGCTACCACTACACGCCCAGCACGTGTGTGGGTGGGTGAGGGTGTCGCCGGATGGTGTCACAAGAGCCAGGAAAGGGTCGCCCTCGGACGCCTCCAAGAGGCGCACGACAGTGCTGGGTCGCCCCGGAGGAGCGCGGACCGGGAAGAACCACGCGCCAGGGCCTCCTCTTACCCCTTGAACCTCTCGAAGAGGGCCGCGGGCTTACCTGAGAGGCAGGGACTCCGGACCCCGCCGGCCCATGGTGACGCGCTCTCCCGGACCCCCTAACTCCTGAGGGGGGCAGGCGGTTCTCCGCCCCCGGCGCGTCCTCTCCCGCGCGCCGGCTCCTCACCCGCGGCTCTGAGGAGCGGGGCTCAGGCAGGAAACCCAGGCTCGGAAAATGGCCAGCGCCTCATCATTTCCGCCGCCAGCGCTTGACAGTTGCGGGAAGATGCGCCCCTGGGCCGCCACCGGGGAAACTTTCCTGCTGCTGCTGCCGTGGCCACCGCGGGCCGCGACAGTCCGGGCGGGCGGAGGCGGTGGCCCGAGCCCATGCCGCCCCGCGCCGTTATGTAAAGAGGAACCGGCTGGGAGCGCGTTAGCCGGCGGGGGAGGGCGTCCCCGTGGGGGTGGGGCATCGGGCAGGGCGCAGCCTAGGGGAGGAGTCGGGCACGGGCCCCGCCCACTAAACACGCTCCTCGCGGCCGGCCAGGTCTTAGGAGCTAGGGCCGCTTGCTGGGTGAGAGGCGGGGTCTCGTCAGGCCACGCCCATACACCCACCCAATTTTCCATGGCACCACCTAAAGCGAGGGGAGAGGGGTGAGGCATTCTTGGCTCCGCCCACCCAAAGCTACCAGTCACCCGGTCCTTGGTGGGGCGGGGCCACATGAAGGGGGCGGGGCGGAGCGGGGCGGAGCGGGGCGGGGCGGGTAGAGTCTCCGGCCTCGTGGGCGCGCGCCCCCTCCCTCGGGGCCTTATCGGCGCCCGCCCGGCCTGACGGTGCAATAGCGACGGCTGCTTTCATCATCACTGGGGAAGGGGCCCAGACCCGATTACCAGCGACGCCGCCAAGCTGACCTGCGTCAGACTGTGCACACCCTTAGCGCGGTCTCTGGTGTGCGGTATAGACCAGCCCCCTCCACCCGGCCACGCGGCTCTGGCCAGAGAGCGTCAGCGGCTCCAGGAAGCCCACCCGGCCGTCGGCCGTGCCTGTGGGCCTCCACGTTTGCGGGCCTCGGGCCTTACCTTGTCCTTTAGGTCTTCATGGAGTGGTGGCCGACCGTGGGGCACCCCTAATCTGGCTGGAGCTGTTGGTCGCTGACCTCCCCACACAGGCTGAGGGGCGGGAGAAAGTCTGCTCCCCTCCCCAACAGGAAGCCGGCCGCCTACGGCCCCCCTTGAGGGCCACTTCAACCCTTCCTAGGCCTCAGGCCACTGCCTCCCCCTTAGCACCCAGGCTAGTGACTTGACTTGACCATTCCTCAGTTTCCTCATCTGTGAAATGGAAATACATTGTAATAAGAGTGCCCAATGCACTGGTTATCTGGAGGGTGCAAATGGAATCAGCCTTGCAGCAGGCAGCAAGGGCTTCCTACCCCGGGGGGTGTTGCAAGGGTATCTGTCTTGCCCTCAGCTTGCGAAAAGGGAGACTCCAGAAAGTGGGGATTTCCAAGCTCCAAACAGATGGCCAAGGCAGCTGTTTTATTGTGGGATCCCTGGAGTCCAACAGCCTTGAAGAAACCACAAAACCATGAACAAATAAATGAAGGGGACAACTTACAAAGCTAACAGAACAGCAATGCAATGCAGAGTGGGAAGTAGCCATCCGAGACATGTTGGAGAAGCTAACATTTGTGCTGAGGATCCATCCTTCTCCCCATGACAAGGAGGATCCAGGATATTCCTGGATAAAGGAAGAGTAAGTGCAAAGGTCCTGGGGTGGAAATATATGATGAGTTGGAAGAAAGCCAAAAGGGCAGAAAAATGTCCACACTGATCAGTGGGCAGAGATGAAGTTGGAGAAGCAGCCCTATCAAATGGTGTCTTGAAACTCCAGGTAGGAGTCTAGGAATTGTTTGGAGGGCAGTGGGGAGCCATGGTGTATTCTGAGCAGAGAAGCCCTGTTGGCCTTTGATACAAGCTCTGAAGTCTCCAGTTGGCAGCCCCACTAGGAAGCAGCATCTGAGGAGGTGGGACAAGGAGGGCAGGTTTTCAGGCCAGGAAGTGTACACTGATAATTCCGTATTATCTCTTTCTTACAGGTGGGGAGACTGAGTCAGGGAACAGTGGCTGCTGGCCCACAGTGGCAGTTGCTAGGTGGCCCTCTTACAGGGAGCAGCCAGGTACGCAGCCTTGGCCAAGTGGTTGTTGAAATCTGCCAGCCACAAGCACTTTCCCTCTCGCTGCCCGAAGGCAGCTCTGCTGACTTAAATGGGGACTTGTGGTTCTCCCCCTTTTTAATCACGGTTCGAGCCTCCTGCCCCGCCTGCCAGATTTCTCGCAGAGGCCCAAACTAGCTTCCTTCCTTGCTTAGTTCTTGCCCAGGGCCGCTGGGTTGAGTGCGTCCCGCGAGCCAGAAACCGCTCCCGTTCTCCTCTTTTTCCTTAGGCAGGAAGAGGGTTTGCACCCGCATAGCATGCTCGGCTCACGGGGATCCCCGCTTCTGGGCTGCAAGGGGCGGGTGGCTCCGCCCCCCTCAGAGAGCTGGAGGCCTGGAGGAGAAAGGTTGCTCCAATTCCCACGCTGATTGGTGGCTCCGGAAGCTGGTGGCGAGGCCAGTCTGGGGCCAGGTCCAACCGCCCTTCCTTCCTACTGCGAAAGAGGCGAAGAGGCCCGGGGGGCCTCCCTGAGGAAGCCAGAACCAGGCCACAGTCTGCAGCAGGACAAAACCATGGACAACAGCCTATGTCTTAATATTCACATTAGTAACATTAATATCCACAGCTCACCAGAATCAGTAACAAAGCAGTAATAAATCATCAAGGATCAATGCTATTCATATTTATGATAACAAATTAATATTAATAATTAACTAAACTGGTACAGGTTAATAAAACCTTTAATAACCATCAATAATGTAAACTGGTCTAATTCACCAGTCTAATAACAATAGTTACAGTTAGCTGTTATAGGATTAATAGCCAAGCTAGAAGCCAGCCAGAGTGGCACACCCAGAATCCCCCCTGCTTGGGAAACTGAGGCAGAAGGTCTCTGAACTCGAGATCAGTCAGCCTGGGCAACTTACTAAGTAAGACCTCTCAAAAAACAAAAAGGAGGAGCCGGAGAGATGGCTCAAGGATTCCCTGGCAAGTGCAAGGGCCTGAGCTCAATCCCTGGTACCGCCAAAAGGAAAAATAAAGAATAATAATAATAACAAATAAATAAAAAGGAAATAGAGATAAATATAAAAAGGCTCAGGATGTAGCTCAGAATTTCCTGGGCTCAATCTTCAACACTAGAATCTAAGTGACAATAGGATATCAGTAAACTGGTCTAGGATTATAAACATAAATAACACAGGCACTGGGGGTGCAGAGTAATACTTAACATACTTAAGCATGTTTTTTGCTTTTTTTTTTTTTTGCTGTATTGGGGATTGAACTCAGGACCTTCTGCTTGCCAGGCAAGCGCTTATTCTACTGAGCTATCTCCCTGGCCCCTTAAGCATGTTTGGGCTCAGGTAGCAACAATAAATCTATTAATTTTAATGGCAATAAGCATAATTTTATATTTAATATAATAAGTGTAAAATAGCAATAGGAAACTTGTAAGAGTAAGGATAATAGAGGTAACAACATGGATCACTTGAGTTGTAACCAGTATTACTATTACTTTTTTTTTTTTTTTTGGTGGTACCAGAGATTAAACTTGGGACCTTGTGTTTGCAAGGCAGGCACTTATACCACCACTGAGCTGTATCCCCACCTACAGCCAGTAGTGTTAAAAAACTGAACTTGTGGCTAGGTGTAGTGGTGCACACCTATAATGCCAGCACTCGAGGCTGAGGCAGAAGGATTGCCATGAGTTAAAGCCCAGTGTGAACTCAGCAAAAGCTCAAGAGCAACCTAAGCTACATAATTCAACCCTGCCTCAACAACAAAATAGCCCTAGGAGCTGGGGCAGAGCACTTCTCACGCATAAGGGCCTGGCTTGTATCCAGACTACCACACACACAGTTCCTGAGTCCTTGTGCACAGCTTGTGCACATCTCCTTCGAAAAGGCCATGGGGCTGGGGAGATGGCTCAGTGGAATAAACACTTCCCTGGCAAGCGCAAGGGCCTGAGTTCAATCCCTGACTCTGCCAGAAAAAAAAAAAAAAAAGGCAGAGCCTGATTCCCTTGGCAGGAACGCAGGCAGGACTTAATGACTTGTGGCTAACAAAAAGGCTGGGACAAAAATGACACCATGTGACCAGGTTATCAGAGGCACTGTGGCTTGCAATTCTTTCCTGAACGTGTCTCCTCTGGGGAAAGCTGGCCACCATGTCAGGAGCCCACCTCAGCAGCTGTGGGAAGAGGCCTGTGTAATGAGGAACTGACACCTCCTGCCCCCAGAACAGTTCCGTGGTGCACCATCTCGGAAGTGGACTCTGCATCACCAGCCCTTTTATTTGGACAATTTCATGAAACCATTCAATTCACAGACTGAACCACGCTTTGCTTTGGCTGGGCATGGTAGGGCAGGGCTGTAATCCCCACACTTTGGGAGGCTGAGGCAGGAAAATGGCAAGTTTGCTCCCCCAACTCATCAATTTAGTGAACACTTATCTCAAAAATATTTTTTTAAAGTGCTGTGGAGGCGGGCTGGGGCGATGGCTCAGTAGAATAAGTGCTTGCCTGGCAAGCACAAGGGACTGAGTTCAGTCCCTGGTTCTGCCAAAAAAAAGTGCTGTGGAGGGGCTAGGGCAATAGGTCAGTGGTCTAAGCGCCTTCCTGGGAAGCTCAAGAACCTGAGTTCGATCCCCAGTACCACATGCCATGCTGGCCCTGTACCCAGCCAGCCACTGAAACCAGGTGTGGTGGCCCACATCTGTAATCCCAGAGCTGGGGAGGCTGAGACAGGAGGTTTACTATGAGTCTAAGCTTCGCAGGGAGACCCTGTACCAAATAAATAAAGATTATTAAAAAAAAAAATGCTGGGCAGAAGCTCATTGCAAATTCCCTGGATTCATTGCCTAGTACCACAAAAGAACAAAAGTACCACGAAAAGATAAAAGCCCTTAATTCCTAAGACCATATGAGATAACAAAGGTTGCCTTGTTTTAAGCCAGTCAAGATGGGAGTAACTTGTTATATAACTTGTTATGCAGCTATTGCTAACAAATACAGAGCTCATAAAAGCTGTATCCTGTTCAGGCCAATCCACCCTCCATATAGTAGGTCCAGCTGGTCAGGGAGAGTTCAGAAATGTATAGCTTGGCTCTGGCCTGGCTACATAGGTTTGTCCTGGGCCAGAAGAGAATTACATAACCAGATCCTTCCTGTTTTTCCCAGGGTGGTCACAGCTTCCAGGCCAGAATCCCAATCTACTCCCTCTGCTTCCTTCCCTTCCTTTGGCTGGGGTTCCGTTTTCTGCCTTTTCAGTGCCTTCTTATGCTCTAAAATTGCCACAAGTCCTTGCCCTGGAAGATGATGAAGTCTTTGCCATCCGGACTCTTGTTTATGAAGTGAGGCCAAAAAGCCACGGCATCACAGGCATCCTCTCCTTCACCCCAAAGGAATGACTTGCTATTAATTTCTCCATTTTTGCAGTCGAGAAGACTGAGGCACAGAGGAGTGGTGCGCCCAGGGCCGCACAGCTAGTTGGTGAGTGACTGAGGCAGCTGACTACTCCAGACCTAAATGCAGCGCCAGGTCTCTCTCACCGTCTGCACCCCACTGATAATCCAGAACTGCAAACCAATTTGGGGAGGTAAGGGGCTAAGACACTATGTAGCCTCCTGCCTGAGCCTCACCAGTGCTGGGATTACAGCGGTCAGCCACTAGTCCTGGATAACAACTAATTATTAGGGCATGATGTGCCAGCCACTGTTCGGAGGACTTCCTGCAGATTCATGATTTCCCTTCCCCGTCAGACAAAGGAGACAGATTGTATGAAGGAGATAATATTGTTTGTTCTCTGTTAGAGGAGGAAACTGTAGCACGGGGTGGTGGAGTGGCCTGCCCAAGTCACACAGCTAAACGTGGCCTTGCGCCCAGGCTGCAGAACTCGACCCCGCAGCGGCGTACGTCCCCCCTCCGAATCCCAGGCCCACTGGGAAGCTGCCAGCCACCCCCCTCTTCCGCCAGCCGCAGAATCTGGCTTCTGGGGGAAGTGACTCAGTGGCCTGAGGCCCCGCAGATAATTATTCACTTCCAGTCCCGGTAATTAAAGGGCCTAATGGCTCCGCAGAGGGCGAACAACCTTGGGACTGCGGCCGTCCCCGCCCCCGTCGGGAGCTGCTCGGGCCACGCGCTTCCTGGGCGGCCTCGGGCTGGTCTTGCGGGCCGCGGGTTGAACAGGGCTTTGGCGCCCCTTGGCGGAGCAGGCGGGATCCGCAGCCACCACACCCCGCCGTTCTCCCTCAAACCCCGCGCGCAAGCCTTTTCGAAGCTTCCCGTCGAAAGGCAATCCGTGGCGGAGGACAAGGGCCCGGCTTAATGCCCGGCTTCTCCCTTTATTGTTGGGTCACCTTGGGTAGGTAACATAAGCTTCAAGTCCTCATCTGGGACAATCCCAGCATACAGGGAGGCTGAGGGAGGAGAGTGGCAGGTTGGAGTCCTGCCTGCAATGTATTCTCTTAGGGGTGGGGGGGATGCAACTCACAAATCTTTATCTGTAAAATGGACAGAATGGACCTGTTTCATAGAATCCTAGTAAAAAATAGATAAAATAATGCATGTAGGAGTCCCTGTTACACAGTAAGTGCTCAAAAGCTGTTGTCTGTTATTATATAATTAGCAACTATTTCCAAGGCAAAAGCTGATGTGTCATGCCTTTTCTTCACTCTGAACTGTCCGTGGCTCTCCCCACCATTTTTTTGAGACAGGGTCTCACTATGTAATCAAGGCTGCCCTTGAACTTGGAGAAATTGAAATACTCCTGCCTCAGGCTCCCCCACCCTAGGATTACAGCTATTCACCACACTTGGCTTTCGGTTATTTCTTGTATACTGAAGAGTGGATCACTTTAGTTTACCGCTTCTCTCCTCATGTACCTTGAAACTTCAACAATACTAGCTAAAGTATAGCTCCATGAACATTGCCTGTGGGTACTCCAACAAACCTGTGGATGAATGCTGGAAGCAGCACTGAGTATACCCAACAGGCAAAAGGCAGAAACATCGCAGATGGCCAGCAGTAAATGTGGCATTGGCACACATGTGGAATATTACTCAATCACAAAAAGTCTGTGTCAAAACGAACAAATAAGAATAATGGTAGCCACATGCTACAAATGGTTGAACGCTGGGATTACAAGAAAATCTGGGGCCAGGAAGATGGCTCAGTGGAATAAGTGCCTGCCTGGCAAGCGCAAGGACCTGAGTTCAATCCCTGGTTCTGCAAAACAAACAAAAAAACTGACAGGGCCAGGGATATTGCTCAGTGGCACAGGACCTGCCTGGCAAGTGTCCAGGTCCTGAGTTCAGTTCCAGGTACCAAAAAAGAAAAAACAAAAGCCAAAGGCAGGCCTCTCCACTGTATGATACAGAAGTGGGGAAGTGTAGAGACACAGTAGATCTGCAAATAGGGTTGGGGTGGCACCCACCCGCCTGAGCTACTCTTGGGGAGGCAGGGTGTGGTTGGGTCCAGGCCCTGACTCACAGCAATGCAGACTCCATGCTGGCTCTATGGCCTGCAGTGCCAGTTCGAGGTCAGTGAGCTCTGCCAACCTCAGGCACCACAAGGACCTCAGGCAGGGGATGGTGGCCCCAAGGGGAAGGTCACAGTGCTCAGAGTGACAGCACTGCTGGGAGGGCCAAAAGTCAGAAGGGAGGCTGCAGGTGATTAGGGTGCAGGGGAGATAGGCTAGTAAAAAATGACCACATTTGTCTGGGCTGAGAGCTCTGAGCACAACAGCTTGAGCCTTGGAAACTGGTGCTGTCTGAGAACAAACCTGGAGCAAAGCGAAACCTGGACGCATAGATATGGACAGAGTCTGGAGCTGCTGTCTGCACCCCAGATTCAGCCTCCGCTCAAGGCAGGTTCTCAGACTCTCCATGCAGGCCTCTGGCAACTGATTTTCTGGCCTAAATCCAAGCCGGCTGGGGGCAGCTTTCAGCCCCTTGACAATGGCCAAACAACAAGGATGGGCCTGCCTTGGGGTGTGTCAACCAAAGGTCCCCTCTGGCATCTGATATCTGACACCAGATTGGCATTGTTTCTGTCTGAGTTTTAGGGCTGAAGACAAGTGAACAGGACAGATAGGAGACAGGAGGCTGGCCATAGGTGCGGAATCCCTAAACAGAGAGTGACAAAAGAAGAAGGGACCGGAAGTGCTGACTCCTTCCACTCCTTCTTGCCCTCATTTTCCAGATGAAAAACTGAGTCTCAGAGAGGTGAAGTGACTGCCTCAGATCGCACAGCTGCTCAGATTGGGAACTGGGATTTGAATCTAGATGTAGCACCAAAACGTCTTCCTTTTAAGTACTTCTTATTAGTGGAGAACAATACTGCTATGACTGTGCATAGGACTGTCTTCCCAGCCTGGATCCCCCCTGTTGGACAAAGTGGTGCTAATTAAATACTGATGGACCAGGGAGATGAATGGTGGTGGTGGTGGTGGTGGGGTTCCTGGCCTTCCTGGAAGAGGTGATGCTGAATGCAGGCTTTATTGGGTGAGAGTGACACCAGGGAAGGGGAGGTGCAGGAAGAAATGGTCACAGAAGCTCTCAGACATGCAAAGGTATGCAGTGCAGTGCATTCTGGGAATGGCACGGAGGCAAGTGGCCAGTGTTGAGTGGACAGAGGCTTGAGAGTGGCTGGAGCCTGGACCAGATCCTTGGGCAGTGGGCAGGGAAGGCAAGGCTTTGAGCAGGAGTGCAGCTGTCACTGATGTCCCAGATGTCTGAAGAGGAGCTTTCAAGCCACTCCACGGAGAATAGATGCAGGGATGGGGTGTCTGAGTGGCAGAAGGAACCAAAAAGGACAATTTTGCTGCTGACCTAGCAAGAGACGATAGTGGCCTGGGACGGGGAAGTAAGGCAGAGACGGAGAAGTGGTGGATTCCAGATGTGGTTTGGAGGTAAAAACCATCAGGAGTTGGTAACAGCAGCCACAGCCCAGCTCTGGTCCCCAAGTTCCCCTTTCCATTCTCTGACTCACTGTCTTTTCCCCGTACCTTTCGAGTTCCCAGCCACAAAGATGCCCAGTGAGGTCCAGTAGCCAAAAGGTGAGGATAGCCCTAGGTCTAGGTGGGGCTGGGGGCTGGCTGGACAGGAGGATGACAGGGGCCTGACAGAAGTGACAGCATGGATGAGGGACATTAGGCACATGGGACCATGCATTCGGTTCCACTCACCAGAAATGTCTGGATAGAGCAAGCCCAAAGACAGAAAACAGCCTGCTGGACTGCTTAGGGGTACAGCATCTCCTTTTGAGGTGATAAAAGTGTCTTTGAACTACATGAGATACAGTGTTAGATGCCTGTAATCTCAGGACTAGGGAGGCTGAGGCAGGAGGATCATCCCAGGTTCCCGGTCAGCCTCAGCTACACAGTGAGTTCAAGGCCAGCCTGGATGATACAGTGAGACCCTGTCTTAATCCCTTCAAACACCTACCCCCGAAGTTTAGGAACTAGAAAGAAGTGTTATTTATTTATATTCCACTACTGGGCATTAAACCCAGGGACTGGGGCTGGGGAGATGGCTCAGTGGAATAAGTGCTTCCGTGGCAAGTGCAAGCGCCTGAGTTCATTCCCTGGTTCTGCCAAACAAAAACAAAAACAAAAAACAGGGACTCTTTACCACTAACCTATATCCCCAGTCCTTTTTAATTTTTTAAATCTTAATATCTTAGCCAGCTGTGGTGGTGCACGCCTTTAATCCCAGCACTCCGGAGGCTGAGGCAGGAGGATCACTAGGTGTTTGAGACCAGTCTGGACTACAAAATGAGCGCAAGGCCAGCCTGAACCATATAGTGAGACCCTGTCCCCAAAAGACAAAAGCAAAACAAAACAAAAAACCAAGCTCTTGCTATGCAGCTCAGGCTAGCTTCAACCTTGTGGTCTTCCTGCCTCAGCCTCTCGAGCACAAGGGACTGTAAGAGTATGCCTGTGATAACATTATGGATATACCAAATGTCGCCAAATGTACTGAATGACTGATTTCACCAGCTGATATTTATTTTACCATTATTATTATTATTTAATGTATTTGGCGCAGGGTCTCACTGCACAGCTTGGACTCCTAGTGATCCTCCTGTTTTCAGCCTCCCCAGCGCTGGGATTACAGGGGTGCACCTGGTCTCGGTGGCCAGCTCAGTGCACTCAGGGGCAGGCTGGCGCGGCATGTGGTGCCAGGGATCAAACTCTGGTCTCTGTACTTGCCTAAGCAGGCGCATAGTCTGCTGAGCTATCTCGCAGGCCTTCATCAGTTAATTTTCAGTTATGTGCATTTTCAGTTTTGTAAATGAATAAGGACCCTCCCTCTCCAAAGGCGCCATATTCATGCTGATTTCTGCCTCCTTCATCTTGTGGGGCATGGGCTGTCTGGTAGGGTGGCTCTAAGAACCCAGAATCACAGGCTTGGGGGATTCTTCCCTGTAGCAAGGCCTGCGTGTCCATGTGCAGGTGCTGCTCATTCCTCAGTGGGGCAACGCCACCTTGCCTTTCCCTTTCAGGAGAAGAGGTGGCTGCAGGTACAGAGGAACGCAGGGTTTCATCAACCCTTTCCTCTGGCTAGCTGTGCTTTCTACTGGCTCCACCCCCACCGAGATAGGGTGAGTACCATTGGCTGGCCTGGGCCACATGTTTATCCCTGGACCAATCACCATGGCCAAGGGTGGGGACACGAAGGCTTTGAATGATTTTGCAGTGGGACCCTGAAGATTCTTCATGTGAAATTAGGAACTACCGTCCTGGGGTGCATTCTGGGAGGCCTCACAAATTTGAGCCCAGAAGATCTTGTCTCAGAATCAGAAATAAGGAAATAGGGATTTCTATCTCCACTATAAGAACAACAACAACAAAACCAGACTGTCTGGTCTCCCCAAGCAGAGTAAGTCCTAGGCAGGAAGGGACTTCCCCAAGATTACACACCTGAGTCCCTGGCTCATTTCTTCCTGCCTGAAGGTCAGAGGCTCCAGGCCCTGTCTTGCAAGGGCTGGGGCCTTTGTTGCTGTCTGCTAGGTGGAGGGTGTAAGAGGCCTAGGGTTAGAGCAGAAGCTGTGGAAGTCTCCTAGGGATTGCCTGCCTTTGCTAGGAAATCCACACCCTAAGTCAAGCATAGTGGTGTAGACATGTGGTCTCAGTGCTCTAGGAAGCTGAGGGAGGATCACAAGCTGGAGCCCAACCTGGACAATTTAGCAAGCCCTGTGAAGAAAACAAAAACAAAAACAAAACAAACAAACAAAAAAAAACCAGAGACTGGGGATGTAGCTCAGTGCGAAGGTCTTGGGCTCTTGGACTGGGTCTGCAGGGGCAAAGGTCTTGGGCTCTTGGACTGGGTCTGCAGGGGCGAAGGTCTTGGGCTCTTGGACTGGGTCTGCAGGGGCGAAGGTCTTGGGCTCTTGGACTGGGTCTGCAGGGGCGGTGGTTGGGGAATTCAAACAACAACCGTGCCCAAGCAATTCCCACTTACTGATAAGATCTGCTGACACCCAGTTTATATATGGTCTTATCTTTGCTTTGCAGGAGGCAGAGGAAACTTCAGAAGTGAAGGTTCAGAAGCCTTGCAGGTCTCACCTCTGACCATTGCTGGATCTCCTCTCCGGGGCATGGGGTTGGACTGCCGGGCATCATGTACATTTAGTAGTCTTATACTTCTGTCCTGTAATCAGCTTTATTTCAACAAGTCACAAATTTCCGGGAACTAGGGTTATTTTTCAGATGGAGCTGGGAATTGTTACATTGGCTAAATCTGGCAACCCTAGCCAGGGACAAGGTCGGACTCTATGCCTAGGTCTGTAGCGTGTGGCCTCCCCTAGGGCCCCAGTATTTTTTCCAGGCCAATCGGTACTCTAGAGTTATCCTGCATGGAGTTATCCGGGGCTCAAATCGTCTTGTTTTCAGGAACAGATCCTTGGGGACGCCTGAGCCCGTCGCGGTCCCTTTAACAGTGGTTTCAGGGGCTGGCTCACAGAGGGCGTGCCGAGTCGGGGCCGGCCAATCGGAGGGTGAGAAGCACGCGGGGGCGGGCCCTGCGGGGGCTGGCTAGGGAGGGTTAAAGGGGCGCACCCCGGGGTCGCGGGTCGTCCGGCCGCCCCGCCTGCTTGCGTCCAGACGCGCTCCCTGGTGGCCGCGCCAGCCGGGCAACCCAGGAGACAAAGCGCCGCTGCTCTCGAGCGGTTTGCGGACCATGGCCGGGCCGCCCCTCGGCCCCGCGCCTCATTCCGCCGTCGCCTTAGGCCAGCGCGCGAGGTAAGGCCGGCCAAGATGGGGACCCCGGCAGGGGTCGGGCCCGCGAGGGCGCGGCGATCGCCAGCCTTTTACGGGTCGCGCTGCTGGGAACCTGCATTCCGCAGCTGGCTGAATACTCCGGCGGGGGGACATTCTTCTCACCCCTACAGGGACTCCCCGGATGTGCCCTCCGGTTGGCACCTCATCCTGCCTTGATCCGGAGGCTCCCACAGGAGGCACAAAGGGAACGGCGGCAGTCACGGCTGCATTAGAGCCGCTGCAGAGGGGCTGCCTTCAGACCCAGAAGTCGGTCCTGCGTCCTTGGGGTCCCTGCGGGACAGCACCGGACAACAGCTCCTGGCCCATGCCCATCACACCCTCTCCCACGCCCACTGTCCTGGGACACTCAGGACAGCAGGATTTATCCCCAGGGCTTGTGATGTTGGCTTCCTTTCATGGAGTAAGTGGCAAAATGCCATGCCTTGGTTTCCCCTCGACCTGGTGCCGTCCCGGGGTAATGACTTGCTTTTCCAACAGCTTCTTTCCCGAATGCTCCATATCTGTCAGGCAGTTTGCAGAACGACTGAGTCAGCCTTTCCAAGGGGACTGGATGTCCACTGTTCTCTGTGTAGATGGAGTTGGAAAAACTCAACTCAGTAATTTTCAGTGCCTTTTCCCTTGTTGGACTGTGTGTGTGTTAGCTTGTTGAAAATCCTCTTCACAGCAGACGGGGAAACTGAGGCTAAGGAAGGTAAAGTGGCTTGTCCTAGGTCCTCCAGGCCCGACTGCTGAGGCAGGAACTTGGTCCAGGGTGCAGAGCTGGTTGGGGGGCCACTCATTTCCTGCAGCGGCGGCTGCACTGTGTGAGGACAGCAGCAGCGTAGTAGCAGCCCTGGTGGACTCTGAACTCGCTGCAAAGCAGTGCCAGGAGATAAGGCAGGCCGGGACTGGGCACTCCGTGCAGGCGGCCCTGGTCTGGGCTCTGCAGCTCCCTGCCCTCCCCTTCTTGCCTGCCTGGAGGAGGTAGGGGCCACCGCAGAGCCAGGACTGGTATTGGCTGCTACCTTGGACCAAGCTGGGCCCCACCTGGGCAGCCGGGGAGGGAGAGCTTCTGGGCACTGGGGAAGTTGCTCCTCCATGGTCTAATGGGGTGGGGAGACCCCAAGATCAGTCGCTATAGGTCTGTTTACTTGGCCATGCTCTTAGCCAATTACTCGGGCACTGAGAGGTAAATGCTTGATTCTTCCTACAGGTATTTATGCACCTCCCACCTGGCAGCCTCTGGGGCTCAGAGGGGACCCCCGCCCTCTTGAGGCAGTGGAAATGACACCGCTAATCTTGGGTGGGGGTACAGGAGGGTGGCAGGCACTCCCTGATACACAGTTGGGAGCTGCCTCCTGAGGAAGGATTGAAACAAGGACAGAGACTTGGCCGCACAGGGCATGACAGCGGGGAGAAAGCCCTGAGGTGGGTGCATGCCTGGTGCATGCCATGGAGGCTGGGGTGGCTGGAGCCAAGGTGGCAAGGGACACTGGAGTCACCTGGCTTTAGTGGTTGGATGTGGGGGTTGCAGGGACACTGAGGGCCATTTGAGCTAAAGAGATGCAAGGCAGGATGCATGAAAGAGAGCATTCAGACGTCCACAGCTGCCTCCTCAGGGGTCACATACCTTGATCAGACACTGTCACGGTTCCATTCTACAGCTGTGGAATCAGAGGCCCAGAGAGGCCAGCGGCTTGTCCAGGGCAAACCAGCCAGGAGACTGCAGAGCCACCCCTTGAACAGAGTGTAGCCAGAGCCAGTAGAAGGCAGCCTGCAAGGTAGGAGGAAAATGGGTATGTAGGGCAGGAGGTGCCTGGGAGAAATGGGCTTGGTGTTCCTGAGGGTGTTGTTTGGGGAGAAAGGGGATCTGTGGGTCTTATTTTTTTCAGGAAGAAACTGTGGCTCAGAGAGGGACAGCTTCTTGTGGAAGTTATACAGCTCAAGGATGGAGGTGCTTGAGCCTTCAGGGTAGCAGGCCACAGCCCTGCTTCCAGGCTGGGAAGTTGATCTCGGCCACACCTCACATCGCCTCTGCTAGGGTGCCTTTGTGACTGCCCAGGCAGGTGGCACAGTGTGACAGGTGGCCCTCCACCCTGGGTCAGCTGGCCTGGCTGGCCTCACTTGTGCTTCCAGGAGAACCACCACCCTGACCTCATTCCTCCTGGCCCTGACTAAGGCACCACCCAGGAAAGGGGAGTGAATGTCCATTGAGCACCCACTCCACTTCAGAGACCTTACTTGCTTCAGCTCTTGTAGCTGCTGCCCTTCACAGGTCCTCTGTGTGGCCAGGGAACAGTTGGGGACAGGCAGGGAACACTTGGGGACAGGCACATGCATGCAGGAAGATGGATGACACCAGGGTGGCCACATGCATGCAGAGAGTTAGGCTTCCCTGTTGAACAGAAGCACAATACTCCCTGCTTTGTGTCTGCGAGTCCAGGGCCCATGTGTAGCTCCAGATTATTTTCAAACAGTTTTGCTTCATAGCTGCTCTCCTGTCTCTGTCTTCCACACTCTAGCTTGGCTTGATTGGCCTCCACATTCCCCACAAGCACACCAGCAGGTTCCTGCCACAGGGCCTTTGCATACTCCATTCCTGCTGCCTAACGCTGCTCCTCTGCATGTCCTGAGCTCCCTCCTTCCCCTCCTGAGTCTGTCTGCTATGCATTCCTTTCAGCTGCGCTGGCTTCTATATTAGGAGGGCGAACCCTGGTCGTTTGGCTTACAGCTGGGTGTCTGGAGCAGCCGTTACACACAACAGGCACTTAGTGTCCAACGGGAAGCTCCTGCCACTCTGGAGTAGATTCTCTTCATATCCCTGTTTTAAGATGGAGAAACCAGGCCTGAGTCAAGAAAACAGAGCTAGGGTCTGGGGAGATGGCTCAGTATAATAAGCGCTTCCCTGGTAAGCTCAAGGGCCTCAGTTCAATCCCCAGTTCTGCAAAAAAAAAAAAAAAAAAAAAAAAAAGCAAAAAAGCAGAGCTTGTTATGGGGCTCTGGTCCCATGGGTGGTAGAAATCAGCTGCTTGTAATGAGGCCTGGGGGTTGAATTTAACCACTGCCCAATGTGCTTTGTGACTTAGGGCTGAGTGTGTTTCCCCATCTGTTCAATTGGAGTAAGGGCAGTTTCCGGCTGACTATGGTTTGCTGTGATACTGAGTTCATATATGTTAAGTATCTGGCCTATAGTAGGAACTCTGCACATTATTTTGTTGGGGGACTCAGGCCAGGAGTGGGCTACAGAGTTGCTTCTGGGGCCAGGCAGAATCAGGTTTGAGTACTTGTTTAAGAAAGGGTCTTCACCTCAGGGTGTAGCCCAGGCTTGACCTGGTGACCCTCCTGCTTCAGCCTCCTGAGTTCTGGGATTACTAGCGTCCATCACCTTTTTCTCACCCGGGACCCTTTTCTGCTTCTTAGGAGTAGTGTGAGCTCCACATGTTATCTACTCTATGAGCCTCAGTTTCTTCCCATGTGAAATGGGCTGTTGAGAGCTAATATGGTCAGGTCAGTAACTTGCTGTTATGGGTGGGGGCAGGCCTAGTCACTATGAAGCTGAATGAGCGAAGCCTGACTTTCTATGCGACTTGCGACGCACCAGTGGACCATGCGGGCTTCCTGCACAAGAAGGGAGGGCGGCACGCGGCCTCGCACCGCCGCTGGTTCGTGCTGCGGGGCAACATGCTCTTCTACTTCGAGGGCCCGGCCAGCCGCGAGCCTCTGGGCGTCATCGTGCTGGAGGGCTGCACAGTGGAGCTGGTGGAGGCAGCCGAGGAGTTCGCCTTCGCCGTGCGCTTCACTGGGGCGCACGCGTGCTGCTACACGCTGGCCGCCGAGAGCCAGGTGGCGCTGGAGGCCTGGGTGAAGGCGCTGTCGCGGGCCAGCTTCCACTACCTGCGCCTGGTGGTGCGCGAGCTGGAGCAGCAGCTGGAGGCGATGCGCGGCCCGGCGGGCGACAGCGGTGGCACGGTCACGGCCCCGCCCCGGCGGCCCAGGGAGAACGGCTGCTGCTCTGCTGTGTGGAGCACTGAGACCCTGGCCCCCGGTCCCCGCCGGCCCCCACTGCCGCCCCGCCGCTGCAGGGCCTCGATGCCCGACAGACCCCCGGATTCGGCGCCCTTTGCACAGCTGCACGAGTGGTACGGGCAGGAGGTCCGAGCGCTCAGGGGCCAGTGGCTCAGGGGCCAGTGGCTCGGGGGCCAGGCCCAGCGCTGAAGTCACGGCAGCCCCAGCCCGGTTCCTGGCCCTAAAGTCCTGCTGTAGGGATCGCCTGTGTGTGCCCCCTGGAAGTGTCCTGACTGGCTGGGTGTCCGGGGATCCAAGCTCCGGGAAGGTGCTTGTCCTGAGGGGACTTTAGAACCATGTGACTCAGAAAACCTAGCCTGGAGGAGACATTCATGTCCTGAATCCATGAGGAATCTGCCTGGAGGCCCCTAAGAAGCCGGATGTGCTGGTTTCCAGGGCGCTGAGCTCAAGGCCTAGACTGGCCTGAAAGGCCTCCTACTGGCCACAGGCCTGAGCCATCCTGACAGGAACCTGGGGCTCAGGCCCTGCCCCTCCTACCAGGCCCTGGCTCTGGGCAGGGACATGCTGGCCACACCCTTACCTGGCCTGACCTTTGGCTCCTGCCTGCACCAGACTGGCCCGCCCACTTTCCTCTTTTAAGCAGTCAGTGGGGACAGTGGCCCTGAGGCAGTGATCCTGCACGGGCACAGGTTTAGCATGTGACCACATAGCTCCCTGCTCACCAGGGCTCCTCAGCTGCAACAGCCCAGAAAGGACGTTGTACAGGCTGGTGGTTCTCTTGAGGCTCTCAGCCACTCCTTGGCCACATCCTGTCACCTACCCTTCCTGAGACTATTCCCAGAAGATTCCATGACTTTGTGCAGGATCAATGCTTAGGAGGGGTTCAGGCGCTGCCTCAGGCCGAGAGAAGGTGGCTGCAGCTTCCCAAAACCTCGGGTAGCTCCTGCCAAGCCCAGCAGTCTTCTGGGGACACCAGGATCACTGTCTCCAGTCTAGTGAAACTTCTCACCACAGTGCCCAACAATTCTTCAACCAGGATGATTTCCAGGGAGCTGGGACATTCCAGACTCTCCTGGGTCATGTTTACAGTCCTTGGTGCTCCATACTGGGGACCCCAGGGAACCCCTGCACCCCAACCTGGCCTTACCATGGTGACAATACACTCAACCCCAGGCCCTCCCTTCTGATTTTGGAAGGCTTAGGGTTCCTGTCTGTAGCCAAGTGCTCCCCAGCTCCCAGCTGGTTTGGTGGGCTAGGGTTTGGCTGAGTTTACTTTTCAATATATAGGGTGTACTTTTTCTCTGGCACTAGGGCCAGGTGTTTCCACTCCTCTTGTCCCTGCTGGGTGCTGGCTGGCAGGGGTGGCACCCTGGCCCTCCAGGCTGGCAGTGTTGATGCGGCAGCCCTGAAGAACTGCACTGCACCTGCAGGGCCAGGCTGCCCAGCCCTGCCTCCTCCCTGGTGGAGGCCACTGGGGTCTGGTGCAGTCCCCAGTTCTTCTCCTGGCCTGTGCCCACATGTGAGTGGCCGTGGCAGCTCTTGTCCAGGGACTCTGGGGGTATGGCAGCTCACAGGGCTGAGTTTTGAGGTACCATGGTGACTCCAGGTTCATGCAGCTTACTCCAACGGTACAGCAGGCCCCATCTCCCAGGTGGAAGCAGGGGTGGGAATGTGCCCCTCCTGCTGAGCACTGTGAGGTAGGCCAAGGAGGGGCTACGGGAGCTAAAATAAATATGTTTGTCAAATGGTGCCTGATTGTCTTTATGTCGATGCCATCAAAACCCTTGCTGAGCAGGGTCTATAATCCCAACAGTCTGGGAAGCTGAGGCAGGAGGATGCAAGTTGGAGCCCACCCTTTGTAATTTGGAGACTTAAATAGATTCTGTCTCAAAAAAAAAAAAAAAAAATTAAAAGGCTGCAAATTAATTCACTGTAAAGGCCTTGGCTTCAGTCACCAGTAAAGCCCCCTAAACAAAATTCTGGATTAATTGGTGGTTGAGCCTAGAGCAGACCCTCTAAGGAACTTTTGTGACTGATGTTGGGCTCTTACAGCCTTGTATGGTCCTCAGGGCTGATGCTGCCCCCATTTTATAGATGAGGAAACAGACCCAGAAAGGTTATGGCATAGCTGGAAAGCAGTAGAGCAGGAGTAAACCTCTGGGGTCCCATGGGAGCCCGGGGAAGCATGGAGAAGAGGATCTGAAAGTCGACTGAGCTGGGTGTGGTGTCGCACTCCTGCAGCCCCAGTACTTGGGAGGCTGATCCCAGCCAGCCTGAGCTGCACGTTGAGACCTTGTCGCAAAACTAAGACCAAAGCCTCAGCTTAGGAATGGTGCTACTCACGCACTGAGTGATTCTTCCCATCTTGTGGGACCACAGCTGACGGGTGCTGGGGAAGTGGCTCTCTAAACAGGCTGAGTCTGGTGGGGCACAGGACGCTGAATGTGGAGACACTGGGAGAGAGACCACTCCAAGACTGGGGGTCGAAGGTGTGCCCTCACCTGCCAGTGTTTGCCCTGAGCCCACTGGGAGAAAACCAGGCAAAACTGGTACCAGGGATCCACCTACCAATGTGTGCTCAATACCTGCTGGCCCAGGGAAGGGACTCAGGGGACACTGTGGTCAGAGGAATATTGTGAGAAGCCACTGGGGGCAGGGGTTAGACCTGAGAGACACTCAGGTCAGAGGGTGCAGTTCACTCCTAGCATCCATTTGCCTTACACTATTAGTTCAGTTCAGTTGGTCACGTTGCTGATGCTTGACTTAAAAGGACCTGGCTGAACTTGAGCTGCCAAAGATAATTTTGTCCTATAAGATGCTAGTAGAAGGGTCTTCTTTTAAAAAGAATCACAATAAAGGGCGCTTTGTCTCTGGCAGGGAATTTTGCTTGTGATGCATGGAGCTGTGGCAGCCGTCTTGTAGCTACAAACAAGGCCATGCAACGCCATGCCTGAGTTTGGCACATACTTGGAAATGGCCTTGAACCACTATGGAGTGGATCCTGGGAACCTGAGCTATGTTTCATTTGATATAACAAATGGTCCTGTTTGAAGCTGTGTGCAGGACTTGTTACTAAGAGACTTCCTTGATGGGGTGTGGTGCTGCAGGCCTGTAATCCCAGCACTTAGGAGGCTGAGGCAGGAGGATTGCTGCAAGTTCAAAGCCAGCCTGGGCTACAGGATGAGTTCAGGACTAGCTTGAAGTGCATAGTGAAACCCTGTCTCAAAAAAAAAAAAAAAAAAAAAAAAAAAAAAAAGCTTCCTCTTCTGAAGACTGAACAAATATTGAAAGAACAACTTGTCCCCACGTGGCCCTGTTCCTTGTATACTCCTGTACCGGGTTTTGCCTGTGCTGTGGTAAGGTCTGGTGCCAGCTGACCCCTTCCCTTCCCTCCCTCCTGCCAACCTGCCCCTGTGTCTACACTCTCAGCACCTGCACAGCTTTAAGTTTAGCTGTGGATGTTTGCATTTTTGGATGAGGGCTTTAAAGCAGGGGAAGAACAGGCTGACTCCGGCCACGTGTGGGTGACCTTCCAGGCAGATCCTGTACAGTGCTCCGCAGGGAGGCACCCGAGTGGTTGACTCTTGCCAAGAACAGAGGCCACTGCTAGGGGCCGAGGGGGGCACAGAGAAGAGGGCACTCTGGCACTGCTGAATTAAGGTTCAGGGGAAGTGCACTGTGGACATGGTGGTGGTGGTCTTGAGTCACAGATATATTTAGTACCACAGCACTGTTGAGAATGGGCACAAGGTGCACACAGGAGTCCCAGCACTCTGGAAAGAGGCTGAGGCAGGAGGGTTGTCACAAGTTGGAGGTCAGCCTGGGCTTCCCAGTGGGTTCAAGACCAGCATAAACTGAATAGACTTTGTCTTTTTTTTTTTTTTTTTTTTTTTGTATTCAGGGTCTATAGGGTCTCACTGCATAGATCGGATTCAGTGATTCTCCTGGTTTCAGCCTCCCAAGGGCTGGGATTATAAGCATGCATGACCACTCCCAGTCTCAGTCACCATCTCAGAGTGCCCTGGGGGCAGGGCCGGCATGGAGATTGAACCCCGATCCTGTGTCTTGCCTAAGCAGGCACTTTAGTCTGCTGAGCTCTCTGGCCAGCCCTAGACTTTGTCTTTCTTTTTTTTTGGTGGAACCGGGGATTGAACTCAGGCCCTCATGCTTGCCAGGGAAGTGCTTATTCCACTGACACTGAGCCATCTGCCTGGCCTGACTTTGTCTTTAAAAGAGCAAAAGCAAATAAAGAAGAGAAGATGGGACTGAGGGCGTTGCTCAGTACAATCAAGGCTATGACTAATGACCTTGTCATTACCCCCTTCTCTTTTTTAAGATAAGGCCTCCCTTAGTTGCCCAGGCAAGAGGCAACCCAATCTCATACAGTGTGCACACATCTGTCATGGGCTGAGCACTCTTTCACCCCCACAGTTCCTGGCTAAGACCTGACACGCTGCTTGCTCATGCTCCTTTTGTCCGGGGAAGGTGTGGCCTTGTTCATTCTCTGGGGATGCAAGGCTGGACTGGAGTGGGTTTTCCATAGGGCAGCCTAGTCCTGACCTCACCTGAGGGGCCACCAGGACAGTGACCCTTGAGCAGGCGTTCTGAGTTCCGTTTCCCAGCGCTCTGCTTCCACACTGTAGTGTCTCTCTCCTCCTTTTACTTGGCCCCAACTCGCTCTGCAGAGCATGTTTCTTTTCCTCCCTTTCATAAACATAAAACCTTGCTACCTTTTGTGATTATTTTGTCCAGTTCTTTGTTCAAGATAATAAGAATCAAGAACCTAGAAACAGAACCGATAATAGGCTGGGGAGATAGGTTAGTAGAATAAGCACTTGCCTGACAAATGTAAGGGCCTGAGTTCAATCCCAGTTCTGCCAAAAAAAGAGCCTGGTAACAGTGCCTGCCCCTGCCTGTTGTTCCTCCCCCAGGAAGCCTTCTGGGGCCCCGTATTCCCACCATCTGACCCCCTGCAAGCGTGCTATGCCCATGCCTGACTTCTGAGAAGCTGGGAACAATCCCTTCGTAGTTCAGGCAATACAGCTACTTGTGGATCTTTACACCCATTAGTGAGGGAGGAGGGAGGCCCCTTCCTGCCATCCGGGTACAGCTGGGACCTGCAGGGGTGCTGGGTCCTGGCCCTAAGCCTCATTCCCTCGGCCCCACCTGCCATGGTGTGCAGCGTCCTCCTGGCCTGAGAGCCATAGATAAGATGAGGTCACTGGAGTCCCACAGCAAGGTCATGTGGGAAAACGGGGCAACTGGAAGGGCTTTGGCAACAGAGGTAACTATCTTGGGATACCATGTGGCTTTGGCTCATGGGTGAGTAATACTGAACACCACTTCAGGCTCTGTGGGCATTGTTGGTTATGAACATGTGCGCGTGTGCGCGCGTGCATACACACACACACACACACATGCCCCTGACACACAGGACTGGATGGCCCCAGGCCACTCCTGGTGAACAGGAGCGTGGGGGTGGGGTGGGTGGGGCTGCAGGGCACACGGTCGGGTGCCTGTGTGGCTGTGGGAGGCTCTGTGCAGTGGCTGTCACACTCCGCCCACTGCAAGCATTGGTTTTCAGAAAGATGCTCTGAGTTGATGGACAGGACACCCCCATTTTGTAATTAAGGAAGGCAAGAGATGGCACGCCCCCCCCACTATAAGAGGTCATTCCTCAGCTGGCTATGGTCACATTAGAATGTGACCTACTGTCCCTAGGTTTTAGGACGTTAAAGAGAGTCATAATCTTGCTGAGTCCCAGAGCAAGGCTACCTCAGCTTCCCAAGTAACTTGGGTCACAGCCACGTGCCAAAAGTAATTTCTAGAAATACCATTTTGTGGAACACCTCTGAAGGCCGGATGTGATCCCCACTTTGCACCCCCACGAAGAAGCAGGACACCCAGAATTATTATACAATTCTGTATTTAGTGACTCATTTACAGAATGTGTTCCTTTTTTTTTTTTTTTAAATTTTAAACAAAGTTCATCAATCTCTCATAGAAATGGTTTTGTGGGTTTTTTTCTTTTCTTTTTTTTTTTAAACCATTGCAGGACGTGAACCAGACAAAGGTGTTCACAGGTCCAGCAGCTTTAAGTACAACAGGATTTCTGTGTTCAAAAGACTAGACTAAGTGCTTGATCAAATCCTGTCACACTAAAGCCGAAGTGAGTTCTTGAAGAACTGAAGAACTGGTGTTCCCCGTGGAAGCCTGGATTGCAACATTACGTTGGTTTCCAGAGTACAAAGTGGCATGTTTCCCCCCTGGGTGTCTAACTGCAACAGGACGGTGGTGTCTGCAAGGAGATGTTTTGTCTGTTCCAGACTGGTTTACTCTGAAACTTGGTTACTGTTTCCTATTGTCCCAATATAAAAATACCTTCATCTGGATAAAAATGTCTACAGTGGAAAACTCTTCAATGCATAGCCTGGGTGTAGGGAAAAGGTCATCCTTGAGGGAGTATTGGATGGTGACTGCTTGGTATGGCTTCGGGCAGCCGGGCTGGGTGCACGAGAGTGGGGATTTCTGGAGTGGTCCTCATCTGTCCCTTGCTGGTCAAGGGGCTCTGCCCATGAGCTTCCACGTGTTCATGGCATCCGGTCTCCCTCTGTCCCTCTCCCCCTGACACTGGACTGGCATCAATTATGGTTACCTTTTCACCTTTCTATTGGGGAATCACCCCATTTCACCTTCCCACCGAATTTGAAAAGAAGAAATGAAACCAAGAGGGCCCCAACAACCAGTATGGCAGCTGTTCCATTCAAATGGGGTCCTCTTCCCCTAGAGGCTGTGACGGAGATGCTAGAAGAAGCTGGGGAGTTGAGTCTTTGCCCCCAGAAGGCCATGTGTTGGAGAAGGTGAGCACTGACTGGACATGCTGTAAGCGACGGGCTGGGCCTTCCAGACCTTCATGTGGACTTGGAGGGCACACGCCCTTCCAGAGATACCACAAGGCCAAACTTGAGACAGAGGATGGCAAAAAGGGGAGCTGAGGCCTCTAGCTTGCGGAGTCTGCTTTTTGATGCTGGTCGTTAGCTCCAGTGCTTGTGGGGTGAGCGACACAGCTCCTTCCTGCCAACAGACAAGGAGAGGTGGCAGCTGTGGTCTTCTCTGGAATGCTGACGTTCTTCCCCAGGGGAGACTTGCTGGGGTGGCCATGGTTCGGCGGGAAAATGTGCTCACTCTGGCTCAAGGACTGCTGCTCCCCGCTCCGCACCCAGCTGTCCCAGGTCTTGTCTGCAGACCGGCAAGATGGACGTCTGACTTCTGGGCCCACAGTTTTCTGACCCAGGGAGGGCGAGCAGTCCGTGCTGTGCTGTGCTGTGCTGCCCCTCCTACGGGCGGCTCCGCCACATCTCCATGACACTGACCTCAGAGGGAGCCAGCCTGGGTTCTAACAGTTGCAGAGAGACCGCCAGAACGGAACACATCCTCAATGGCATTGCGGTTTTCTTTAGAGTCTTTTGGACTTTCCGGCACGGTTCTGGGAAGGCAGTAGCACTGTGTCTCAGACAGGTGTGGGAAAAAAACAACCGTGGTTGCCAAGGTTATCTAAATTTGGTCAGTCTTATAGTGTTTTGTGATGGCTTTGAACAATTATCTTCTTTTAATCTCATCTAGTGGCAAAAAAAAAAAAAAATGACACAACTTCAGTGTACCCTTAGCAACAGTTGTGACAGCATCCTGATTTCATAATGCTCTGTAATATCAAAACAGCATTGGCTGGGAATAAATTCCAAAGGATCCTTTATTAAAATATCTAAAAGAGGTCTATAAATATTTCTTTATTTTTCTAAAAGAGTTTAAGAGTTTTGGGGTGAAAATGTGGTGCCATTTTGCTCCTGCCTCTTGCAGAGGGGTGAGGGCGGGGAGGAGGGGCAGGATTCCTGGTGCCCCTGCGCAGGGGATGCCAGAGGAAGGGGCGATGCATCTGCCCCACCTGCTCACTCACAACTTCGTAGCACTAGGGTTACAACAAAAAACGTAAACGGCATAACATTGCTGTCCACATTCAGAAGGGGAGCTCTGTCCAGGAGAGTGGGCGCCAGGAGAAGGGCGGCCCCCGCACCCCGCCTTCAGAACTCCCACTCCAGGGCCTCTTCCCGGTTGGCAGCCCTTTCAAGGCGGTAGATGATACTGTTCAGGTTGGCCATCTTTTCGTGCCGCCGCTGCAGGTTGGGGTTCACCTTGGCGCTGGGGTGCAAGGCCCCGGCCGTGTCAGCAGTGGGGCTGGCACTCGGCACTTTGGCAGGGGGGGCGCCAGGCAGGGATGGAGAGATGGGGGCTGAGGAAGAGGGGACAGGGGACACAGACATCAGGAGGCCTGGTGAGGATGCTGCGGAGGGTGAGTTCAGGGTGACCTCCACGCTGCAGCGTGAGGACTCGGAAGCTGACTTAAAACTTAGAGGGTCCGAGTGGAGTCGCTCCCTGGCCTCTCTCTCCTGGGCTGGGTGTAGCGAGGGGCAGTCTGAGGTGGCCCTGCCAGGGAGGGGCCCTACGGCCACTTCGGGGAGCTCTTCACCGCCCGGGGGCCCGGGATGCTCCTCTTTGGGAGGGCCTTGGCCTCTGTCTGGGCCCCCTAAGTCCCGGGGTGGGCTTCCCTCCTTCTCCTCAGCACCCTCCTCAGTCTGCTCCTGCTTGATCTGCACATGTGGCCTGTCCGGGGCAACCAGTGTCACGCCTCCACCTTCACAGCCCTCCTGAAGCTCCAGGTCCTTTACAGCAGGTTTCTGGTCCTCAGTCTCCGAGTTTGGGCTCTGTGGGGTGGGGTCCAGGTGGGAGTGGCCTGGTGGCAGGACACCAGAACCCATGCTGGGGTCAAAGTCTGGCTCATCCTGGGTTCCTTCCACCAACATCTCTCGGCGCATCCGGGACCTGGGGAAGAGATGGTGGTGAGCCTGGAGCTGGTGGGGTGGGGATGGGGGGTCCCCACAAACCCTGGACTCTGTCTGCAGGGGTGACATTCTGACTCTATCCCTGCCTCAGGGTGCTCCCTACCCTGGGCTATATGCAGAGTGGCTTATGAAAATGTGTTAGCCTTTCAAATCCTTGGGACAACTGTTATGAAAGGGGTGCCACCAGCGTCCCTGGTGGCTCTGGGTGGAGCTGGGCCCATGAGGTGCCCATCTACCTATGGGACCCTGTACCCACCTGTAGTTGTGGAACCAGTTGATGACCGTGTTGGTTTTGAGGTTGAGCTGGAAGGACAGCAGCTCAATGGTCTGCTGCGAAGGGTAGGGCTCCAGCTGGTATGCCTTCCGCAGTGCCTCCTTCTCCTCAGGCGCCAGCACCACACGAGGCTTCTTGATCTGCAGGAGGCTCAGATCCTGTGGCTGCAGACCGGGGCTTGGGCACTCAGCTCGCGCAGCTGGTGACTCACTGTCCGAGCCGGTGCTGATCAGGCCATAGCGGCGCTTCAGGTAGGCTGCACCAGGAGGAAGCGAGGCTGGAGGGGCGGTCCTGCCTGTACCAGCTCCCAGGGCTGGCAGGGTCCGGTGCTCACGTGGCCACGGCCACCGGCGCCTCTCATTTCCTGCACCCTCCCAGCCTCTCTTGTCTGTGGCTCTACTCCGGGCTCTGAAGGCCAACCTGTGCTGAGGGCTTGGCAGGGCACCTCGCCTGCAGGAAGTGCTTACAACAAGGGAGGTTTGTGGCATCCTCTTGACTGTCAGAGGTGCCCCCAAGTTTCTTTGGTGGGGAGCAGATCACCAAAATGTGAAAAAGAAGCACTGTTGTAGTTTGGGTCTGGGCTGTGTTCCAAATATCCGTGGGACTTTTTTTTTTAAGAGTCTTGCTGCTCAGGCTGGCCTTGAATTCATGATCCCCCTGCCTCCACGTCTCCAGTGCTGAGATCACAGGTGTGCATGGCCGTACCCCACTATAGCCCAGTGAGTGAAAGGGACTCTGGGAAGGGGTGGAGGTTTTTTATTTTTTGTGGAACAGGGGATTGAACGCAGGCCCTTGTGCTTGTCAGGGAAGTGCTTATCCCACTGAGCCATCTCCCTGGCCGCAGGGGAGCAGGCTTTCGGGGGCGTGACTTGGGAGATCCAGGGGCCTCTGGTTGCTTCCCTTCCTTGTTTGCTGGGTCAGTGCTTCCTATGTCAGGTAGAGTATGGATTATGCCAAAGGGGTGATTGTACAACACAGCTGAGGCAGAGGAGGGAAGCCCTGCGTGTTTGGAGAAGTACAAAGATGAGGTGGCAAAAGACAGGAGTGGCGGCCTGGCATGGTGGCACATGCCTGTAATCCCAGCACTCTGGGAGGCTGAGGCAGGAAGATTCAAAGTTCAAGCCAGGCCTGGCCAGTTAATGACCAAGACCTTGTCATTGAGGCAGGAGGATCATGAGTTTAAAAGGTCAGCATGTGCTACATAGCAAGACTCTGTCTCAAAAAAAAAGAGGCTGGGGACATAGCTCCATGCAAAGACCCTGGGTTCAAATTTCCCAGAAGACTGTGGAACAGGCATGAGTACATAAAATGACGTGGACAGAGATGGGCTGTTGGGTTTCTGTGGCAGACGCTTGGTTGCACTGTTCTTGGGGGTCACTAGTTCATGCCATCTCATGCCAGACTGGGTTTATTTGGACCCCAGGGGGATACTCCGAGGCCAGCCCAGAGTCCAGCACTGGGCCCATACCTGTCCAGCTCTTACCTTTCTTCTCCAGCTTCTTCATGTCCCTCAGCTTCTCCACGTTATGTGGGTCATTGAGCCACAGCTGCATGCGGACAAAGGGCTCTCGCCCCTTCAGGCTCAGCTTGTGCCAGGGTTTGGGCCGGGACAGCAGGTCAGACACGGAGCCTTGGGTCAGGCCCAGGATGCTCTCCCCAAACAGCCGCTGCCCTGGGGATGGGGGGTGTGGGGCAGCCTGTCACCCTGGGCGGGGCTGCCCACAGGTCCTGCCTCAGCCTCCCAAGTGCTGGGATTACAGGCATATGCCACCAGGCCCAGCTTTTTTTTGTTAAACTTTAAGATAGGGTCTCACCATGCAGTTTAGGCTGGTCTTGAATTTGAGGTGATCTTCCTGCCTAGCCTTCTGAGTCTTGGTATTATAGGCATGTGCCACCATGCCGGGTTCTTTGGTATATTTTATTTTATTATTTTATATTTTGTCTTTTTGAGATAGGCTCTTGCCATGCAGTTCAGGCTGGCCTTGAGCTCACTTAGTAGTTCAGGCTGGACTTGAACTATCAACCAACCTTCTTGCTTCAGCTTCCTGAGTGCTGGTATTATACACACATGCCACCATTCCCGACAGTTTGGTACTTAAACAAACTATGAACGTGTCTTGTTTTTGAGACGTGGTGCCACTGTGTAGCTCTGGCTAGCCTTGAACTCTGTAAACCAGGCTGGTCTCGAACTCACGTGACCTTCCTGCCTCAATCTCTTGAGTGCTAGGATTATAGAAGAGTGCCACTATACCCAGTGAACATGTCTTACTTTTTTTTTTTTGGCAGAACTCAGACTCTTGTGCTTGCCAGGGAGGCACTTATTTCACTGAACTATCTCCCAATGTCTTACTTTGAAAAAGAAATTATAGTGAAAAATTGGGGGCTTGCATACAACTCTTCGAGAGAGAGGCCGAATCTGCATCTGTGTTTCAGAAGACTTCATTTATTTTTGGCAGAACCGGGGATTGAACTCAGGCCCTTGCCAGGGAAGCGCTTATTCCACTGAGCCATCTCCCCAGTCCCTCTCAGAGGATTTTTTGAGAAGAAAAAAAAAAAAAAAAAACTGAGAGTGAGAGCCCTGCAGCAGATTTCTCTGTACATCTCCACAGAACAAGTATGGGGCTTTTGAGAACTGCAGGATGAGAGGCACACTGTATCAGACCCGCCTTTTACTTCTATTATAGGGACCAAGGTCAGGGTCAGAGTCACAGACCTCGTACAGACCTGTGGATGCCCAGGGCTGCAGCACCCACCTGACCAGGCCAGTGGGCACCATGGGGCTCTTTCTGAGATAATCAGGAGGCACCCAGGGTGGGAGGTGGCACCCCGACCCCCTGGGCCCATACCTAGGTTGTTGTCCGTGAGGACCTCCTTGACCCTCTTGGTGATGGAGTACGTGTCCAGCTCTGGGGACA
>PVKA01021055.1:0-39290 GCA_004027165.1 Ctenomys sociabilis | reverse complement strand
GGTTTAAATGTATTCATTTGTGGGTGTGCATGCATAAATTATTTAGTGGAATTTGATTTCATCTTTATTTAACTTTTAGTATGTGTTTTTCTAATTTTCTTTAAGATTTTTTTCTTTGGTCAATGGATTGTTTCTTATGTGCTGTTAAATTTTCCTATGTTTGAAGAATTTTCCATTTTCCTTTTTTTCAAATTGTCTTTTACTCTAAATATGGTTTGGTCACAGAACGCATTTTGTTTTACTGTGTGAGATCTAAGCAATTCTGAGAAATGAGAAAAGACAAGCCTTACGTGGGCTCTCTTGTTGAACATTTCCTATAAAATTCACAGTAAGATGTATATTGCTCCAAAATATTGTTTAGATTGCACTGATTGTTGACACTGCTTGTTCTCTCTGTATCTGCGTTGACTTTTTTCCGAGGTGCTCCGTGTACCACTGCGTGGTGGCATCTCTCTGCCGCCCCTGTGCAGAAGCTCTCCGTGGAATGGCCCCTGTGTGTCCGCCTGGTGAGGGGACCCATTTGATTTTCACCTCCTTGTCTTTTCTCATTGTCTTACGTGCTTTCCTTGATATGACTATTTTTCTGAAATCTTTTTAAATTAGACTTTCAATGATTAACGCTTCTCCATCATTTTACATTTACATTAATTTCTACTGATACTGGGATGAGTTTGTCATATATTCTAACTAGGTGTTTCTTTAAAGTTCAGGCTATCAATTTTCTTGGCATGACAAGGCTGTTTTAATATGATTATTTTTATGTTCAGATTTAAGTTTACCATTTGTATATTTTATGTTTCTTTACCTGTGTTTTTCCTGTGCTGCTTGTCAGTTAGTTGAAGATGTTTTAGCAGTCCGTTTGGATTTATTTTGTCTCTCAAGCACATACATAAGTAGTTATGTATTTACATGTTGTAGGCCTCTTAAATAATTTTTCTACATGTACTGAAAAGCACACTAATGCTATAAGTTTGAATTTCAACTTAAAGTAAAATTAAGCACTCTAGAAAAGAATAATCATTTAGATCTTTCATATATGCACATATGTACTTACTCTTGTAGGTTTTACACATCGTATATATTCTTTTGTGTGTTAGCAAACACTAAATAAAAGGACTTGTGTATTCCTCCTTAGTGTATGCATTGGTCGTTCTTCACTCCTGATGTTCCCAGTTTTTCTGTTATATTTCCTTTCTGTCAGAAAAAAATCAGTTTAGTTATTCTCTCAAAGCAAGGCTGCTGATGATAATTACTTTTAGCTTTTGTTGTTTTATTAGCCTACAAATACATTTATTTCTCCTTTTCTTAAGGTAAATTTTGTTATAGATATGAAAATCTGCATTCACAGTACTTTCATTGTGAATGTGAAAAATGTATACCACTTTCTTCCATTTTTTTGTTTCCTTAAGAAAAATTTCTATTTGGGCTGGCCAGATAGCTCAGCATACTAAAGCGCCTGCTTAGGCAGAGGGCAGCAGGAGGGTTTGATCCCTGGCATACAGTGCTGGCCCCTCGCCTGGGGCATGCAGAGACAGCAGTTTAGATTGGGTGTGTTGGCATGCACCTGTTAATTCCAGCACTTGGGTGGCTGAAAGCAGCAGGGTCACTGAGACCGATTTATGTAGTAAGACCCTGTACACTCTGTAGACCCTGTCCTTAATTCATAAAAAACAAATCTAAACAGAAAAGTTTGCTCTTCTTTCAATTTTTTGCCTCCTATAGGGAGGTTAAAAAATACTATTCTTAGTAGCAGTTTTCAAGTATTTATCTTTGCTGCCAAGTTCAGAGATTTATTTATAATATGTCTGGGCATATACTTCTTTAGCTTGCTTTTTTAGGTTTTACTTGAACTCTCGAATCTTGTGTTTTGCCTTTCATCAAAATTTGGACAATCTTATTACTTCTCATATATTTTTAGCTCCACATTTCCTTTCTCATTCTAGTATTCTGCAGATATAATGTCAGATCTTTTTATTGTCTCACTGATCTTGAGGGTCTGCTCATTTAAAAAATTATTTTCAATAAGCTATTTGCAGAGAGGCTTTTGTTTGCAGCAAAACTGAGAGAAGGTTCAGCTAGCTCCCTTATATGTTTGGGTTACTCAGTAGAGAGCCTCCCCTAGCAGGAATGTTCACCGCACCATCGTAAAACTGCTTGGGTTATCACGTAGAATCCATACTCTGTACCAACCTCCAGTCTTTTGTACATTCTGTGGCTTTTTTGCACATGTACAGTGACCTACAGCCACCAGTATAGTACCTTATGGGGTCGTTTTCAGAGTCCTAAATACCCTGTTTTACTGGAGTAATTTTATGACCATGTTTTTTAGCTTTTTAAAAATATGAATGGTTATGTGACTTGATTTGGCTAGAGAACTGTAAGGAAACTTGAACTGTGTCATTTATGGCTCATTCTATTTATTTATTTATTTATTTATTTATTATATTTTAGGGACGAGTCTACAGTGTGTTCAGGGGCTTACTACTAGATTGGTCTCATAATGATCCACCTGTTTACAGCCTCACAAAACGCAGCATTCTGAAGAACTAATGTCTTCTTCCCTACCCATCCTAGCCTTCCCTAGAGTTTTGTTTGTCTCACAATGCAAACTCATTTATTCCTTCCGGAGACAAGAGGATGGAGGAACAACAGGCAGAACAGGGCAAGGGCCTGAGTAAACCAGGATAAGCCTCAAGAAACTGAAGCATAAGAGACAATGTGCTCATTGAACTGCAAAGGGATAAATACCAACAAAGTCCTCTTTCCTGAAGTCAAAGGTCTATGTAGCAAGAGCAGCAGCTGCATACCTTCATTTTCAGGTGCCTGCCAAATTTGAAAATGCCATTGATAACATCCAACAATGACAGGCTCCCCCTTGAGCAGCCACCCAAATCACTTGCCAACGGCAGCATAGAAGTCCCTAGATTTAGGTGTGTCTGTGGCATCCTCCCTTGGAGTCCCTCTTGGCTATTGAGAGCTTCTCTTTGTTCTTTATAATAAACTACAGCCAGTCCCAATAAGTGCATATCGAAGAAGATTACAATCTGGGCATTCTTGTCTTGTGCTCTTCTGTGAAGCCGACTGAAAATAACGACAGCAAAGCGTAATCAGTAGGCAATGAAATTAGACAGGAACTCCCACAAGCCACAGGGTAAGAGCAGTAGCTGAGGGAAGACATACCCACTTACTGAATAAACAGGGGAGAAGACACAGTTCCCAGCGTAGCATGAAAAGTGATCTCTGTTTATATTTCTCCCTCAAGAACGTAGAGCAAACTCCCTATTCCTTTTGGCATGTGCTGCACATAGTGACTGTGTTCCAAAGAGTAAAACTGAGCAAAATGTAACATTGCAGTACATATTGGAAAACCTCGGCTGTGTAACCCAGGTCGTCTTCAACAACATAAGCCATGCTGAGAGCATGCTGTTTTGATATGATATTATAAAAGGTCGCCTTACCTCAAGCTTTCCCCACACAAACATATTACTTCATTCTGATCATGAAGTCATTAGACAAACTGAGGTATATTCTAGAAAACTCCTGACCAGTACTGCTCAACACTGGTAGAATCTCACACTGGGAATGCCTGAGAGACTGTTGCAGCTCAGAGGAGACAGCGGGAATGATGTACAGTGTGGTGGAACAGCCTAGATAAAATCTAGTGTGAAAGTGTCACTGGGGAAAAATTTTGAATAAAGTATGGATTTTGGTTAATAAAAATGTATTGATTGTATTTATTATGACAAATAGATCATTATCACATAAGGCATTATCTATAGGAGACACTGGGTAAAAAAGTTGTAAACTTTTCTTTAAATCTAAAACTACTCTAAAATGAAAACATTTTTTAGATATATTATAATGTGCAGAATACAACTTATAAAATAAAAATATTTGTCTCTCTATCATCTACCCATATCTGTTTCCATGAATTTATTCTGTTTGTTCAGAAAACGTGGAAACAATTGCCAGAAGTTAAGGGAACAGCTTAATATGTTTTAGGAAAGATATTTATTGAGCCAGATGGCTCAGAGGATGAGCATCTGCCTAGGAAGAGTACAGAGGCTGGGGCTCAATCTCCTGCACCACAAGCCATGCCAGACCCACCTCCAGGGCATGCTGAGACAGCAATCAAGACTAGGTGTGGTGGTGCTCGCCTGTAATCGCAGGGCTGGGGAGGCTGAAAACAGGAGGATCATTATGACTCTGATCTACAGAGTGAGATCCTGTAGACCCTGTACTAAATATATATTGTTTTAAAAAGGCATTTACTGAGCTAGTTTGGAGGTGGGCAGTTGAGTAGTGGATGTCATCAAATTGTAGTAGGCAAACCATTTGCTGGACAGGTTGAGAAGTCAATTACCCCATAAGAGTTAAAGTAAAGAGTAATAAACCAAATAGTCATAGAGTAATTTATAGGATTCTTTATGATTTAATCTTCACAGCACTCTCTGAGAAACATGGAAAGAAGACTCATGAGTACCAAACATTTTCTCTGGGAGACTCAAAAGTTCAAAGCCAGGACAGGAGCCCCCGCCACAGATTCCAGGTCTGCTTCCCTTTCTATTCTGTAGCTCTGTAGGCTACATTGTGGGATGAGTCCCTGGGATGTGCATATGTGAAATTATTGCCTGGAGAAAAATAATAAGTTTGTGGAAAGAGAAAATGTCAACGTGGTAGCTCACAAAGCGACAGAAGGCTCTGTGAAACTAGTGCAGGAAGTAGGAAGACATTTGTGATAGATTCCAAATTTAGTGTGGAAAAGAAAATAATTCTGGGAAAGCACTTTCAATAGTTTTCTGTTTTCTCCCTCTATGATTAAATATCACCCCTTGGCAGGAGGTATCAACATTGACCAAGGTAAAATATAATAGTAAAAGTTTTTCATTCTATCTTTATCACTGAGCACTACAAGGTACTCTAACGTAACCAACACCAAGGCTCATATTGAAGGCTTTCTGTGTTACAATGAACCATACTTATCATGGAAGGGAAGAGAATTTTTTGAGATCACATCATTTGTGGAAAAATAATGTGCAGAATCCACTTCATAAGGTTTTACGGTATGTAAGTGAAGTCATTTAAGAAATTTGCCCTGGGATTTTTTTCCATCCACATTTATCTTCATCCTTCCAACTCCTGTGACTTCCTGCAAAAGAATCAGTAAGAGAAAGAAACAGTTGAAATCAACAGCATTACCGAGTTAAGGAGGTGAGCATTCTATTTCTAAAGGGTCAGCTGTGCTTCGAGTCTGGAGGTCATCTCTGGGTGACAGTGGGGCATTGTTATCCCTACTACGGAATGTATTCTAGTTGAAAGTTAGCCTGAATGCCTCCCAAAAGTATTTCTTCAGGCTAGCTGCTGTCCTCTGTTCATGAGGAAACTGTTTAATTCATGAAGCTTTGATGCTTAAACTGCTTCTGACCTTATATGAGTACTTCAAAGGAGGACACTGGATACCTAGCAAAATATAATGACCTAAAATCCAGCAATTTGGAACACACATGTTATAGCCTATTGAACTCATATTGACTATTTTACTGTGTTTCTTTTTGGAACCAATTGTCCTAGAGGCCTATAATTGGAGCAAGGTGCTAATTTGAGGAGTTTGAAAATGACTGGGTATCTCTCACTTATTTAAGTGTCAGTAGTCCTAGGGACTTACCTCAGAAAAAGTAACAAGCTCTGCTTACCAGTTATTTCACTAGACTTGGCTCTAATTATTTGCATTTGTTAGAATAAAATAATATTATGATAACTTGTACAATGGCACATGAATGAAATTTTCCTTTTTTCTTTTCAATTACTACCTTTACTTTTTAGATTAATTTTTGGTTAATGGCAAAATTGATCAGAAAACACAAGGTGCTCCAACATGCATTTGTGATGCATCACGTTCCTGTCAAAATGACTGCGACGTGTCTCATGCCCGTCGGGAGATGGGAGAGCAGGCAAGATTGCTGAGCCAACGGATCGCCTACTTTGACAAGCCCAGGGACCAGGTTTGACTCCTGGCCCCGTATGCTGCACCAGCTCTGTCTCTGGGATGCGCTGAGCCAAGAACTAGTCCAGATGTGGTGGCGCACACCTGTAATCCTAGTGCTACAGAGGCTGAAAACAGGAGGATCACTACAAGTCCACACTGCACAATGATCTGCCTGTTCACTGCCTCCCAAGAGCTGGAATTACAGGCATGCACCACCATGCCCAGGCTCAGTGCACCCCTGGGGCAGGGCCGGCATGGCACCCCACTTGTTATGACTAATATTTTTTTATATTAACTGTCTTACTGAGGGGAAGTGATACCTTGCTGTGTTTGTGATTTGTCAGTCTCTGGTGGTAAGTTAACGGGCACCTTTTCATTGTATGTCGTCTTCTAAGGAATGTCTGTGTAGACTTAGTGCCCCTTTTATTTTATTTTATTTTATTTATTTTTTTGTCTTTTTGAGACAGGGTCTCACTATGCAGTTCAGGCTGCCCTTAAACTCACTTTGTAGCTCAGGCTGGTCTCGAACTCACAATAATCCTCCTGCCTCAGCCTCCTGAGTGCTGGGATTACAGTCATGCACCACCACACCAGGCCCTTAGTGCCCATTTTAATTGGGTGTCTTTGTGATAGTCGTTACTATTATTTTACTATTGAGAGTTTTGAATCTACTATAAATTCTGGATACTAAGGTTTTGTAGGTGCATAGTGTTTGAATATATTCTGTCATTACTGTAAGCTTCGTGCATGCTGTTACTGTTGCTGTTGTGCTTTTCATGTTCTAATTTACTAGGGTGCAAGCCTAGGATATTGATCTGAGATCTTTCTCTTAATGAATAGAAGGACCAAGTGCTACGAATTTCTGTCTATCCAATATTTTCACTACATTCGAGAAATATTAAGCTTTATTTCAATTTCAATGAAATATTAATATGTTCCAGCTTTATATATTTTAAATATTTTCTAGCTTTACTGACATGTATCTTAAAATGTATATATTCAAAGTGTACTACATAATGGTTTAATATTTATATATTGTGAAATAGTTACCAAAATCAAGCTGATTAGCAGATTGGTCATCTCACACAGTTCTACTTGGTGAGCATGGAGCCTACAGTCTCTTTGCTACCTCTAAGTATATACAATATTGTTATCATCACTATTCTATCCACATTATTTGCCATACTATTCAGTTCTTTCTCCCTCCTTTTATTAATAAAAATCTGTGACCTTTGAACAACTTCTCACTCACCCAAAAAAGATCAAGTAACTGTATTTCTACTCTCAGTGTCTCAGCATCTTATTGAAATAGCTCTCTGAGATTTCTTCCTTTGACTCACGTGTTATTTAAAAGTGATCATTTTTTACATTCAATATTTTGGTGTTTTCTAGCCATGTTTTTGTTATTAATTTCTGATTCGCTTCATTTATCATTTAAGAGTAGACTGGGTATGATTTCTGGTTTTCCAAATGTATCCCCTTCTATTTTATACCCCAGAATGTGCCTCGTCCTGGTGAATATTCCATGAGAAATTAAGAAGACATATAAGCAGCTGATAGTGGATGATGTAATCAATCAATGTCAATTAAGTCCCGTTAATTGATAGTGCTGTTAATTTCATCTATGTATTTATTAATATCCAATCTATTGGATCTGTCCATTTTAGAGTGGTTTTAAATTTTTTGGTTTTAATAATATTTCTTCTTATAGTTCTATGAGTTTTACATAATGTATTTTGATTTCTATTCTTTTATACAATTGGACAGCTGAGATGTTTCCTTGAAATATTGATCATTTTATCTCCAAACAATGTAAAACTTTATAGTTGACAGCATTTTTTGTTTTTAATTCACCTCTGTGTGAAATTATCAAAAATATTCCTGCTTTATATTGATTAGAGATAGGGCGGTATAACTATATTCATCCTTTCTTCTTAATCACTATAGGTGTTTCTTTTTAATATTTAGTTCTTATAGACAACATACAATTAAACTTTTGTGCCCTTATATTTCTGCCTTTAATTGGTATAAGAAGATATTTAACTTACTCATTACCCTACAAGTTTTCTTCCCCTGACACTTGTACATATGTAGAATTTTTCTCATGAAAGTTTTTGTACACTACCTTTCCCCTTACTATCAGTTGTATGTGTTATATAATGTTCTAAAACAGACCATATTGCTTTCATCCTTTGCAACTTCAATACCTTCTCATTGCCATTTGCATTTTAAGAAGCACTTCCAAGACTGGCATAGAAGTCTTCCTCATTAATGGTCCAAAACCTTTTCATCATGCATTTCCCTTAGCCCCACACCTTTGGTAAACAGAATGGCCATGATTTTCT
The DNA here is from genome assembly GCA_004027165.1 of Ctenomys sociabilis. Classification (NCBI taxonomy): domain Eukaryota; kingdom Metazoa; phylum Chordata; class Mammalia; order Rodentia; family Ctenomyidae; genus Ctenomys; species Ctenomys sociabilis. The sequence goes on along the minus strand of PVKA01021055.1, from coordinate 30,959 downwards.
TGAGAAGCTGCTCACATCTTTATGATTCTTCTTCCATCAAAATGAAAGTGGTCCTGGATATGCCTGTCCTCCCTTTTCCAGGTGGCAAATGTTCTCTGATCCTCCAGATATGCGCTTCATGATGAATTTTTCTGTCTTTGCCACTGACATTTTAAACTCATTGTTTGGTACTTATAAATCTCCTGCAGCTATTCACTCATTGCATTGTTTATTTTTTCACTTTCTTTTGCCTTCATGGAGAGAAACTCGGCCCCAAAAATGGTACAAACCACATTTTAGTTTTCATGCATTAATATAGTGCCTGATCATAAACAGACTCTAAAAGAGTTATTTTTTTCTTTTCATAAATTAAATTCTACTATTTCTATTATCCTAATACTTTAAAATTGAAATATTATAAATTCTTCTTTGAAAGGTGAGAATTCTAATACTTCAATTTTAAAGAAAAATATATAACAACTTTAAAAGTTTCACACAGCTTTCTCTCTGTATAAGGAAAAAAATAGGAGGATGGTCCAAATTGTTGATAAGCAAGAAATATTCTTGCTAGTCTCCACCAATCTAATGAGAACTACAGGTAGTTTATACAGTGTGACATTTAGGACATAAAGGATCCTCTCTGCATAGAAGCCAATAAAAAATTTTAAAGCCAGAATGTTAGTTGAATTCTTGATTATTGGCAATATGATTTTCAAATTATCATTTTATGTGACATGTGCAACTTATTAAAAATGTAACGCTGTACTTAACTATAAAAAAAAAATCAAAGTCAAAACCCCTTAGGGTTCTGATCTTGGATTGGTATGAATTTTGTTCAGCCTGCTTTCTCTAAGCACAGACTCTTTAGTGTTTCTCTCATGCTGTCTGCCAGGCAAAGTGCATGCGTATGCCTCTGCAGCAGGGAGGCTGGTGGCCAAGACCAGGATTGCTCCTGATTTGTGCAGAGGAGGGAACTGAGCCACAAAGTGAGAGAGGCTCAGAGCACAGACCACATTAATGGCAGAAGAGGGAACATTGTTCTTCCATTTCCAATGCTTTTTCTACTTAATTTCACTCAGAAGCAAAAGTAAGGCTCTTGTAAAGTGAGGAGTCAGTTAAAACATTCCACTCTATATTTTACTTTCTATGACAGAAAACACAGAAGGAAGATTTATTCTGTGGATGTTAAAACATAAAGTTATTTTGGATGGTTTGGCCAGACTGAAAAATTCAGTTAAACTAATACATTGCTGCTGATTAGGTTTTTGAAGCAGTAGCAGCTACAATAAAAACTGACCTTGAATTTGTACAGTGCCTTTGCTGTTCTACAAATGCATCAGTAAAATGGCCCAAATATACAGAATGTCCCTGACAGAGTTTTTCACAGGGAACTCAGAGCAGGTTGACACTTCTACTGAATTTCAGAATAAAAATAATCAATAAATGGGCACAAGATCCATTTACTACAAGTTCAATAGTAACTTTTGCTTCAATGTTTTTAATTCATTTATTCAAATTATGCCATAAATTGGGTAAATCATGTTTATGAAAAGAATTCTATAAACCATACAATACACCTCATATTCCAACCAATGTAATATAAAAATTCACAATAACCTTCTTTGTTACACTTAAAGTTAGTTCTAAATGCTTTGATTAGAAAATAATATTTAGAGCCAGAGACATTAAATTTACTGGAGGTAACCTCCTTTCTGAAATACTAAACACAGATAATCTTTTGTTTATTGACTTCTCAACTAACTCTAGTTTCATGCCATAGCCAGGGGAGCACTGTAGCGCTCACATTCATCATAAATTTAGACTCTGAATTAATAATAAACCTCCTTTTTTCTACAATATGTAACCTCATTTTTAAGTCTTTCCAAGAAAAAGTTCACAACCTCTTCTTAGAGACCCGAACTCATAGACATAGATTCCAGAGTAACGGGCACATTGTATCCACTGACTTGCTTAATAGACTGAACAGTTCATTATATTCACTGATCAGTAAGAAACTCACCCCCAACTCGGCCCAGAGAAGACTGTGGACACAGCAGCCCTGGACTCTGTAGGGGACTGTAAGGGAATTTCAGATGATAATTTGCTTTCTGTTTAATCTCACTGCTTTAGCTTGGAGGTCAAGTCCTGAGTTAATTGAATTAGTTCTGTAAAGTCACAGAAACCGTAGGAAATTTTTCTCAAGATTCAAGATACTGTTGATCATAGAGTAGCTAAAGAGGAAATAGGCTGTGCTAATAACAAATTGAGAATTGGATCAGGGAAATGAGCAATATACGCAACTGAATGATTAGCCATTCAGGCAGCAAAATCCACATTAGCTTTTAGTTGAGCATTTGGTTACTAGCAGTCAAAGACATTAGAACTAATGGTGGCTGTGACTTATCACCAGGCATTGTGGGTAGGAGAGCAAACCATAAGCGCATCCTTTTACCTGTTTAATGTATACACGATATCATTCAGGATTAATATTATGGTTCTTTAATTACTAATAGCCATCTTTCCCAGTAATTATAATAAACATCATTTTTGTTAGTTATGGTGGATTGTGACAGTTAACTAATGATATCTGTCTTTAGTTTCTGATGTAATGTAGTAGATAATGTAGTGATATAACTAATTTATTTTTCATTTTTGTACTGGGTGTCAAATTCACAACAATGACTCTTTTGTAACAGACTTTAACTTTATCTTCAAATGGTCATGAAATGTGATGGCATACATATGTTATACAATTCTCATTTCTTAACAAAAACGTCAATTTCATTCATGAAGTGAAAATAATAATCAAACAAATCCAACTTCCATGACTGATTTTAAGATTTGCATTAGTTATACAAAATAAAGGAGACTTCTTTTAGAGTTTTGGAGCAATTATACTGTTTAAGGGTTGATAAAATATCTTGGTCTATTTAAAATAATAAAATACATCTTATGGGAATTTATTCTCTCAGGAAAATGATTCGGGGAAACATGACTGATGAGATTCCAAGGAGAGCACCCTGCACCGAGTAGCGCACTTTCTACACTCAGGACTCTGGAAAATACCCTGATGGGTGAAGTAGACGAGAAGGTCTGGTGAAGGGCTCTCTAGCATAGCAAAGTAAAACCAGAGGTCTTCAGCCAAGTCTTTAAGGCATATTTAAGACTCAAGCCTACATAGAAACTGCATAAAACATAACAGTTAGGCCATCTGGATTTCTCCAAGGAACATAGAGAGCCTCAAACAAGACCCAAAGGAGGACAGACCAAAAACTAGGCGTGGATCTGGGATGTGCATTGTGAATATTTTCTAACTGGGGGTGAAGAGGTACAAATGAGCATGCAAAACTACAAGAACAGTACAGAACTGAGCAGAAAGGAAATCTATATTCAGAAGCAGATTTTTTTAAAAACCTGTACTTTACTGACAATTGTCCATGCCCAAATTTTGTATCATTTTCTGATATAATACATGTACTTAAAAAATGAAATAAAGAAACATAAACATTTTTACCCCATCACATAATAACTTTCAAAATGAAGTTTTTTTTTTCTTTCTTGATAGATGAATGACACAAGGAATAGGAAGCGGCCTGTTCATTGCAGAAAGAGGTCAGAGGAAAGTGCAAGCAAGAAGAATTATTAGATTAAAAATTCCTGTGAATAATTCTGAAGGAAAGGATCAGTCACTTCCCATTTGACAGTCAAGTAGCTATAAAATCTATTGAGAAAAAAGACTTAAGTATTCTATTGCAGTTATGTCACTGTACTATGATAATATCTATTAAATATCAGTCTGAATATTCTTACTGCTACAATTAGACAGTAGAAAGGAACTGTTACTTTTCAATGCCATGTGTCACAATTAATCTCTGTGACCCTGTTGTGTAATCTGCTTATGATGGAATCATCTCATCTTTATCATGGAGAGTGAGTAGGAGCTTCTTGTGGTCACTTTCCTTTCTGACTTGTTTTGCTGGTTGTGGTTGCAAATACGTTTGTTTAGTGTCTTTTTTTTTTTTTTTTTTTTTTTTTGTGGAACCAGGGATTGAACTCAGACCCTTGAACTTGCCAGGGAAGTGCTTATTCCACTGAGCCATCTCCCCAGCCCCTTGGTTGCATGTACGTTTGGTGATGGATAATTTGGTTGCCATCCAGCACTTGAGCATCTGCTATTGTACCATCAGAGAACTGGTGTCACAGTAAGGCAATTCTCACAATATAATCAAAGTTCTCATGTTATACTCTCTGTTAAATGAAACAAACTAATGAAATGTATTGACCCTCCTTGCACACTTCTGAACCAAAATGACTAAGAAGTATTGAGATGACATGAAATACATTGACACTGACTGTGAAGGCAGCATTTCCCAGCCATATTTGTGGCTGATTAAAGTGTCACACTGACAATATAGCCCCTTTTGAACAGGAAATTAATACCCAGTTTGATGGCAAAAGGAATCTTCCACCACAGAACTCACTTCATTTTTAATTCTGAGAAACAGTTGTGCCTTTCGCACTAGTACAACCATGAGTTGTCCTGTCATGGGTAAATAATTACAAGTGTCACAACTATAATTATTTCAAAAAATATGATGGGATAAAGAATTTCATATTCATGTGAAATTGGTGTATGTTGGTTGTAACAACTTAAGAAAACAATGGTAAAACATTTTTGGGCCTCTTGTTAACTCATTGTGAACTTAAGTACTTAAAGATGAAAGAAAATCTAGTATTAGGTAACTATTTAGGTTCATTTCATACCTATATGATAAGAAAAAATAGCTTTAATAATTCTGAAATTTCAGCTGTTAGACTCAATATCCATTGCACTGAATTGACTGCAAATTTCTCTTAGTTGAAGTTACCTCGTGCTTGGATTTTATGATTCAAACGATATGCCAACCTCACCTGTCATGAAGAAAGGCAATTTCTAAGGTGAGTTTACCTTATATTACTCCATTAATTTCCTTCTCATACCTGTTTAGTGATTTACATAATGACATTCAAGTTGCTTTAATAGGAGTTTTTTGTTTGGTTAGATTTTTGTTGTTTTTGGTGGAACCAGCTATTGAACTCAGGGCCTTGTGCTTGCCAGAGAAGCACTTATTCCACAGAGCCATCTGCCCTGCCCCACTTTAATAGGAGTAACCACTGTCTATGTGAAAGAAACACTTTGCTTGGTTTCCTCTGTCAGATGTCATACCTAGGGAAAGAGGGAATAAAGAAGGAGAGGAAAAAGACAGAAGCTTCTTTCTTTCAGGCCTTTCCACAAGGAAGTCTCTGGCTGGAGCCAGCTGGCCACAGGCAGAAATCTCTGAAATAGAGATACTATAATCCCTTTCTCCTTTAAGCTGTGCCAGGCAGGTATTTAGGTTTGCAAATGGAAGCTGATACCTTTAGGAATCAAAAAATCCCCCCCACCCAACCCCTTACAGTGACTCTCGTGAAATAGATTGAGCTCGGATTGCCAATTTGTCCTCTTACTCATGGCTTTGAAAAATGCACTATCTAGGTAGTAACAGTACTAACTCTAATTTAAAATGTGACCATGGAACATTATGGAAAGATGCAGAATGGAAGAAATAGTAAACTGAAGGAGACTATATATTTTCTCTCTCTCTCTCTCTCTCTCTCTCTCTCTCTCTCTCTCTCTCTCTCTCTCTCTCTCTCTCTCTCTGTCTCTCTCCAGGGTGTTCAGGTCTCACTACTACATTGGACTCAGAGTGATTCCCCTGTTTACAGCCTCCCAAGATCTGGGATTACAGGCATGCGCCACCATGCCCAGCTTCAATCACCATCTCAGTGTGCCCCAGGGGCGAAGCCTGCAGGGTGGGCCTGGGGATTGAACCCCTGGTTCCTGCACCTGCTTACAGGTTATTTAATCCACTGTGTCATTTTAAGTATAATACATCTTTAATATCTTGAACCCTCAGAGCTCAGATCTTACCAATACAAAAGTCCAGGTATAGATTCTATAAAACTATTTTAGAAGGAGTTTCAAATCTCAGAGACAAGATCAATCATTAGAATGCCTGAATACTAGGAAGGATGATACTCAAGTATTACTCTGATGATTATCCTTCTCTCTGACATTTGAAACAATTTTACTATTGGGGTTTAAGAGTATTTCCCAAGTTCTAGATATTTTTTTTTCAGATATGTGATTTGCAAATATTTTTCACATTCTGCAAGTTGCCTTTTAAATTTTTGATGACACGTTAACTTTGGTGCATGCCCTTCAGTTTTTTCCATGACATCTCATTGGTCTGCTTTTTCCTTGAAGGACACTGTCCTTTCATGTCCCATACAACAAGTCATTGCCAAAATCACTCCCGTCCTCCAATGTGTCCTTCTAAAAACTTTGCAGATTTAGCTATCACATTTAGACCTTTGGGCCATCTTGCGGGCAGATATCTTGATTATATATTTCTTCAAAGATAGGTAAGTGACTAATAAGGACACAAGAAATGTTCAATGTCACTAATCTTTGCAAAGCAACGGTCAAACCATAATAGTATTTGCCAGCTATTAAGACGCATATTACTTTTTAAAAATCATCAAATAACAAATGTTGGTAACAATGTGAAGAAATAAATAGGTTTATGCTTTGCTGGTAGAAATTTAAAATATAGCTAATATGGAAAATCAGTATGTTAATTATGTAAAAAATAAAACAAATTACTGTATGTTCCAGATATTGCACTCCTGAGTATACAAAGACAGAAGTAGCTTAATAGAACATCAAAGGGTAGATGGATAGACAAGATATCATGTTTTTGAGTCTTAAAAAAAGAGTCAGTTCTGGTTGGCTATATTGGTGCACATCTGCAAGCACATCTGTGGAGTACCACCCTGGGAAACACAGAAAGCTCATGTAACAAAACAAAATTAAAAATTAAAATCTAAAGGCCAAGGATACAGCGTGACACTCTCTGGGTTCAACAACAGGTAATCAAAAAAAAAAAAAACAAAAAAAGAAAGAAAAAATAGTAAAAGAACAATTTCATTGTGTACCACAATGTTGATAAAACTTGAATGCATAAACATACTAAGTAAGTAAACATTTTGTTCAAATGAGATATGACAGTAGGCAAAATCGTAAGAAAATGAAATGGGAGCATCACAGAAGGGGGCTATGGGCAGAGGAGGATAGGGAGTCATTGTTCATTGAGGACAAAGATTCAGTTTTTCCAGATGAAGACTTCTGTGTGCACAAGACGGTTGTGGCTGTGTCACAGTGTGAAGGTGTGTAATGCCAGTAAGCTGCACACACAACATGGTTAAAATGCTAAAGCTCATAGGGCATATAGTTCACAACAATTTACATATTGCCACAAGTTATGTAAGCCACAATTTAGATTTTGACAAATTCTGCCACAAGAAAAACCTCAGGTATTTTATTAATAAGTGGATTAATTAATTTAATATTCATTAAACATTTCAATTACTAGATTCTCCTGATGAAAAATGTTTCATAAATAAGATAAAATTACTGTCCTCTGAGATCTCACATTCTGAAGTTAAAGAAGTAACTGTCAAATGTGAAAGTTGAAGACTGCAGTGTATACACTATTCCAGAAGTATCCATGTGTATGTTAACCTTTCTATAATGGAAGATCATTGGAGTCTTACTTTAATTCACTTTAATAAGCATTGTGTTGGCATACAATTTATATGTTACCGAATTTATTCATCAGAAGTACAACTTAGTATGTTTAAGTGATCACAAAGTTGTACGACTATCATGATTATCAGTTTCAGATAAATTCCACCCCCGATTTATCAAAATCTAAATTGTGGTTTATTAAATTCATGAATTATATATAAATTGCAGCCAATGAGAAATATCCTACTCATTGGCTATAATTCTCCATTTGTTCCAGTTCCCACCTGTATTCCTGCCACCTATTCAGGTGACTTTGAATGTCCTTTCCACCTCTGCTTCCTGTTTCTTTCGACATGCTTATGCTAGATATTTCATGTAAATAAAGTTATATAGTATGGGGCTTTTAATGACTGGTTTATCCAATTTCTCATCTTTTGTGTTCATTGACATTTTAACACATATAGATTAGTGTTTTAATTTTATTGCAAATTATATCCCTTTTAAGGATAGATTTATATTGTTTATCCATTCCACTCAGAGAGATTAGTGACATTTGCATTTCCTGTCTATTAAATATATTGGTATATTTATATTGATATAAATATTCTTATACAAGTTTGCATTTGTGCATGTGAGTGTATGTACCTGGCTTTAATTCTGTTGTGTTTCCAGTTCCTGTATTTAACAGTGGTAACATTTTAAGTTTTGAGGAATTTCAAGGTTGTTTTCTTGACTGGTCTAATTATTTTATATTTCCAAGACCATATGTGTAGATTCACATATTTTAATATATTTGGTAATAATTATAATTATTTAGACATTTTACAGTCAATCCAGTGGGAATGAATGATAATTTTTATGGTTTTAGGCTACATTATCCTGAATACCAACACTGTGTAACTTACATTAACTTACATGTAATACTTTGGCATATATATATATATATATATATATATATATATATATATATATATATATATATATATATTCCAAGTACTGGGGATTGAACTTAGACCTTGTACTTATTTTACTGAGCTATCTCCCCAGCCTGGAATTTATGTTTTTGAAAATTCAAAAAAAATAAATAACCCTAGTTTTCATATATTTGTGAATTTTTCTGCTTGCCTGATAGAGATACATGATCAAAACTCTTAACTACACAGAGGTTGGAGAATTATCCTGCTAATTTCTACTACTCTTTTGAAAGGAAGTTAGTGTATAACTTTTACTTTTCTTCTTTTTAATTCTCTTTGATTAATTTTGCATGTTTATATCTGGTAATTAGACAAACTAAAGTGAATAAAACCATGTGCAATATAACAACCATTGTTGAATTTCTGTCATCTTTTTTAGTGAAATTCTGTATTATTTGTAATGTTTTTATTATATTCTTTCTCTTTTTAATAATTTTATTGACAAACATATAGCAATGAGATAGTTTAAAAACCAATTAGTAGGACAGTTTCAATAATTAATACATTGCATATTGTCGTCTTACTGGTTATTCATTGTACAAGATGCAGACATGATATCCTGTTCACAAACTCTATTAGAACAAATCTTTCTATTCATTGAAATAAGAGAATGTAGGTGTATATCTATCCTAACTATTTTGAATATATAGATGCAAAATAGTTGTTTATTTGTATCCCCTATTTTTATTTAGTTTTGTCAGAGAAGGGTATTCCATTGTCATTTAAATATTATAGGTGCATGAATTCATCAAAGTATTCCAATGTAGTCCAGTAGTTCATAACAGTAGTGATTTATCTATAGGACAGGCCATGTCAGAAGTTGTTGACTTGAGCCTTTTATACCTAAGCCTATTAATATGGCTTTACTTTTTATACTTCATTTTTCTAGTTTTCTGCTGACTGGTTAAGACCAAGATAAAGCAAGACCTATATAACAAGAAATTTAGTTTTTGTATCTGATAAGGTCAGTCAAATCCCCTCAGGATTTATACTGAAACTCTGTACCGCACTGTAGATCCTTTATCAGTGTCAGCCATGTGGATGAGTTACGGCCATTGCTTGACCAATTTGCTCTCTGTAAAAGCCTGAGAAAATGTTTTCTCTCCATGTGGCTCCCCTTAGGCACACTTCCTATCATCGATCCCGTTGCTCTATGACCCAATAATCACCTTGATCAGAAAATTTGGGACACAACTGAGTTACATGATATTACAGTAAAGTTTCTCTCATCTCCTGAGTCTACACTGACTTTGAAAGGCTAAGGCCAGAATGTTTGCTGACCTTTCAGCCCTTCTTTTTCTCTAAGTTTTGGTCTGCAAACTTAGGTTGTTAACCCTCCAGAAGAGAAGCTTATTGTTATTACCCTACAACATAGGCAGTTGAGCTTAACCTCACTATCTGTCTGAATATGAAACATCTTAGGCATAACATGGAACAGGCATTTTCCATCAAGTACTGATATATTAACCTTTAAGTACCTACAGAATATGAAGAAAAAAATTTTTTAAATGGGAATAAACAATTACATATTTTTACTCAGTTACAAAGAATGATAAACTTAAGGTATTCATATTTAAGTGGATGTCATTTGAAGATATACTCACAAATGAAATAAACCAGACCCCATGAGTAAATATCATACAGAATCCCTAGTATAAGAACTCAAAAGAAGAAATAAAAATAGAAAGGAGTATCACAATTAAAAGAAAAGTGAGTACTTGAGGATTAGATAATGAAGAGAGCGCAAGGAAAAAAGCAGGAAACATGACAGGGCAAAGCCACACATTTATATGCACAAAATGGGCAACACAATGATCCTAAGAATGTTCAGAAGGTTTTTGAAACTAGCAGTTAATTGGCAGGATTCTCAACCTGACTAACTATATATGTTGATACCTGTGAACTAAGGAACTGCACTGAAGATAGCAACGTGTAATAGTAGGGTCATGTTTGGAATGCCTGTCATTCTGGTATCCTAAATATGCACTGCTTGTCATGGCATAGCAATTATTGCCATACTATCTCTCAAGTAAATGTTTGTTTTTTTTTTAAAGGGTAATAAATGAGAACAAGAGACAAGGAAAAAAAAAAGTCATGGGAGTGTCCTGTTACAATGCTGTATATGGTTAGATTTCTTCTGTGTATATTCTGTTTCCTTAAAATATAAATTTTTAAAAACACCTCTTAACTAATCCCATGTATCATCAAAAAGCTTTGCTAAGTGAGGATCTCTTAACCTTTCAATGATATGGAAATGAGGATTGTGAGGAAAATAGCAACAAGGGATTTCTGAGAAGAGAATATTCACCAACTGGATTCTGGAGGGAAACCAGGGGACAATATGGTATGAAACAATATAGTTTTAAAACACAGCAGGCCAGATAGCAAAGGAGATTAAAGCACCTTTCTTAGGCAGACACAGGGACTGGGATTGGATCCCTGTCATGCTGTGCAAGTTCTATCTCTGGGGAGTGCTGAGATGGAGATTGAGACTGGGTGTGGTGGTGCACACCTGTAATTCCAGCGATTCGGAGGCTGAAAACAGGAGGATCACTATGAGTCCAGTATACATAGTGAGAGCCTGTATACCCTGCACTAAACACATTTTTAAAAAAAGTCAACAGAGGCATGGGTTTATCAACCTATATAGATTTCAAATATTGTGCAATTACTTTCATGTTCAGAATGACCTAGGAGGAGTGACAAAATAAGAATCTGCACAGGGAAGTAAGAACCACTGTGTGAGCTTTTCTGCACGTTTTGTTCAATTTGGGTGAAGGGGGACCTACTGAGGATCACAAGGCTTGGAGTCACACTATTTGAATTTGAAAAATTAATCATCCACCCATCTCTTTCAAAACTAATGAATGATGATTTGTCCTATGATGGGTGGGTAGATGAATGGATGGATGGATGCATGCATGCTATTTGACCTATGACAAGCCGATATCAAGGAAAACCATTGTAAATTGAAAATACTGTTAGTCAAACTACATATCTAGTTTATCCAACATCAAGCAACACAACGCGCTGGGGAGAGCTACTGTGCACCCTGCTATTCTTGTGGTTGGCTTGGAGCTGTGGCTCAGCTAGTTGCTGCTGTAAGGATCTGTACCTGGTGAAAAATCAGAATTCAAAATATAGTTCTACTGAATGCATGTAACTTTCACACCATAGTAAGACTGAAAAATCATAAGCTAAAGCATTATAACGTTTGCACTTCTTTAGAGATCTTTTAAGAGTAGGCTGTATTTGAAGACAGAAGTGTTCCATGGTACACACTTACTCCACAGATAAGGGGATTATTGAGCTGGAGCTTGCGGAGCCCTAGGGTATTACTAAGTGCCTGTTGGCAGTCTGTGTGCATCCTGACACACAGGGACATTTTTTTCCTGGATAAAGGACTACAATTTCCTCTTCCCTCTTAAGAGGTGTCCTCACCACTGATAAGGATACAAGAACTTCATCATCTTTTATCATACTAAGGAAAGAGACTCTGAAGTTGGGTTAACATGAGAACAATGAACACTTTTCTGTCATGCTCTTAGTCTTAGAAGATTTAAACAAATGAACAGCTACAGCTATGCATACACTTTTAGTTTACAATACCTACCAATTAACAAGATACTCAATTGAGACAGACAGGGTGGGTTTGCTGCCTGGAATTCTGAGTTCAATATTGACTTTATATAAAGTAATTAAATATAATAGGCTTAGATAGACTTGTGGTGTTTTCCTTTATGTAAAATGAACAAGTTTCAAAAATTGTCAAAGAGAGTACACTTAGTAGTTTATTCCTTCCTACTGGTGGACACTGGGGAGGAAGCATCATCAGTCTCTCTTCCAAATGCCATCATGTCTAAGTCAGATACTCTCAAGGAGCCTGAACAGCTACGGAAACTCTTCATCAGAAGACTGAGCTTTGAAACAATTGATGAGAGTCTGAGGAGCCATTTTGAGCAGTGGGGAACACTCACACCCTGTGTGGTATTGAGAGACCCCAACACCAAGCATTCCAGGGGCTTTGGGTATGTCACTTATGCCACTGTGGAAGAGGTGGATGCAGCCATTAATTCAAAGCCAAAAAAAGTAGATTGAAAAGTTGTGGAACCAAAGAGAGATGTCTTAAAAGAAGTTTCTCAAATACCAGGTGCTCACTTAATGGTGAAGAAGATATTTGTTGGTGACATTAAAGATACTGAAAACATCAACTATAAGATTATCATGAACAATGTGGAAAAATTGAAGTGATTGAAATTATGACCGACTGAGACAATGGAAAGAAGATGGGCTTGGCTTTTGTGACCTTTGATTACCATTATTCTGTGGATAAGACTGCCATTCAAAAATACCACACAGGTATTTGAGCAGTGGGGAACACTCACACCCTGTGTGTTATTGAGAGACTCCAACACCAAGCATTCCAGGGGCTTTGGGTATGTTAGAACCGATTTGTAAACTCAGCCAAGCACAGTGGTATCAAGGCCCAGCTCCTATGAATGAGACATACTTTAGACAGTACTCATGTGTATGGACAAAAAACCTCAAGGCCTATATTTGTGACTAATTGTGTATTATTACTAATACACAATTATTACTAATTGTGTGTTATTTTAGTTTCTTTTCTGTGGAAAATGTAAAGCATTCCAACAAAGGGTTTTTCATGTTGAACTATTTTTTGCACCCAAGCTAAATTGCTAAATGTTATAATCTGATCATGATGCTGAATAAATATGTCTTTTAAAAATATTGTCAAAGAACTTTGATAGGATGGGTATAAAGGGCTCTGAGATTCTGAAAAAGAAAATCAACCTACTGGATTTAGGGGAGAGCTTCTCATGTTATGTAAGAAAGAATATATGTCACAAATAATATATAGCAAAAGAGGGAGAAACCTTAGAGATGATGTTTTTCCTGATAACAAGAGTGAAATAAAAAAAGGGGTCCATGAAGTTGTTCTCAAATAAAAATATTCCTTAGTATTACAATTATAAAAGATGTTATTATCTACAATTTTCCTTTTTTAGACCAGGCATAAAGAGGAGAGATACATACTAGTTTCTAAAATGAAGTGCCCGAGGGGTATTTCTTTGTTTAAAACAAAACCATAACCTTTCATTATATAACAAGATAATTCAAGGTTAATAGTCATATTTGTGAAATACTCATATTAGCATGTAGTGTCCAATCCCTGATCTGATGTGCTAGTCATACACACAGGCAACTGAGCTTTTCTAGGACTGGTTGCTATTTTTAGCATTGCTGAAAGTATGATATTTCCATCCAAACAAGCTTTCATCCATTGTGGTGCCAAAGTTTCATGCAAGAGGCCTGCTAACATCACCCAGAGCTCTCGTCAGCAACGCTGAAATCAACAGATCTTTTGTAGTTCTCTTTAATGGAGTCTGGATGATGAATTTACATCTATATATCAGAAACATTGTCTTCTGCCCTACATTACTAATGTCAGAAAATTGCCACTATATAATTCATCAAAGTATGTTCATGGACTCACCCCTTTATTATCTTTTCTCTTGCAAACTGTATAATTCCCCTTCATTCCACGTCAGGCGAGACCTTTAATCTTGGGCGACTGCATTCTGCAGGCTTTCTACATTAAAGCTCCTGAGCAGGTGCCACGCAGGCAACAAGAACTGGAGCAAACAAAGAGATAAGGTGGCCCCTTAGTAGTGACTTCAGAATGGCTACAGGTAATGTGTTTTCTAATCAATGACTTCCATAAAGAAAGAGCTTTTAAATGTTTTTTTTTCTTAACAAAAATTAAGACCTCACTCATATTTATATATTTATGTTCCTCCAGACTTTCACACTACAGTACCTGTCTATCCTTAAAGAACATTTCTTCCTGGAAACATTCTCAATATGCATCTTGGAATTCATTATCTTCTTTAGTAACAGAGTTTAGTGCCATTTAAGATCTTATAGTATGGTGAGAGTGCTCTTTCAGTGTTATAATGTAAGGCTTGGACAATATTATATTATTTACCAGTATGGGACTTTAATATAGCAGCTTTTTCTTTTTTATTATTTATTTATGTATTTGGTGCACAGCCTTGCTACACTGCTTGGACTGGTAGTGATCCTCCTGTCTCAGCCTCCCCAGCACTGGGATTACAGGTGTGTGCTATCATCCCCGGTTTTGGTGGTGGGCTCTGCACCAGGTCAGCACAGCATGTGGTAGCAGGGATCAACTCAGAGTCCTTGCACTTGACAGGTAGGTGCTGAGACTGCTGAGCTATCTACCAGGCTCTCAATGCTTCTTCTGTTCTTTTAGAAGTTGTTCTATTGGTCTATGGTAGGAAGTTGTGCTGAAGTAGAGCCTTTCCTGACAAGCAGACCTACAAGCAAGGAGTATGTTAGAAGGATGAATTAATCCTGAAGCATACATTAGAGGGAAAAGATAAACATTTTAGATGCAATGAAAACATCTGGATTTAAAATTATTACAAAGATTACAAGGACAGGTCGGATCCATCAAGGGACCTCAATGTGGTATGTGAGTCTTGAATGAGATGAGCGGATCATGGGGTTGCTTATGACTTCTTCAGAACTAGACTCAAGAACAGAGACTGCCTGACGTAGCACAGCACACTTACTTTCAAGTTTAATGACCAGTGAAATAAGTTGTCTAAAGAATATTAAGTAAAAGACAAGAATAGTAACAGGTTGTCATATATTTATATATTTAACATAATTATACTAAATATAATTATATTATGTATGTATCAACAAGAAATGGAGAACTAAGTTTAGTTTAGAGATGTCTATACATTTTAATGTCCTAGATATAGACTAAGTCAATTTAGGCTTTGGCCTCTGATTATAGAGGACACTACTCTTGTTTACTAAGAATTGCTAAAATGAAAGTATAATAGGGAGACTTCCTATAATTTTCTTCCTCGTAAGAAGTTGTTGAAAGTTGGCCTGAAGTGATTTATTCTGTTTTCTTTTCAAATTTTGATGCTGTGTAAACCCCAAACAAAAGGATTATTTTAGTTTGGCTTTACATTCAGATTGTTTTCTAATTGATAAATTAAAGTTGTTTATATTTATCATGTGTAACCTGGTACACCAGGTGTGTATGTGTGTGTGTGTGTGTGTGTGTGTGTGTGTGCGTAATAGAATGGCTAAGCAAGTTAATTAAAATATTCACATCATGTGTTTCATTGTTATAGGGAGAAAACTTATAATCTATTCTGTCATCAATTGTCAAGTATGTACTAGAACTGTACTCACTACATGTGTAAATAGCCCTCTGAACAGAGATTCCATAATTTTAGCAAACATCTTGCCAATCTCTTCAGTGCTCAGCATCTGGCAGTGATTATTATAGCTCTTCAATGACTTTTGCATGAGATCTAGAAGTGAAAATGAAGGTCCAAATGGTACAGTGGGGAGGTCACCAGACCATGTATCATATGCCATCTGCTCTCAGCTTCATTGGTATGAGACAGCCATTAGGTTCTCTCTGTCCACATGAGCTATGTCACTGCAAATTTCAAAGGCCAGAGAATAATTTTTCATGAAGAAGGAATCAGCACATCTTTCAAATCATCTGGGCCATCACACTTAAATGTAGTGAGCAACAAAGGTGAATCCAGCTGCCTTATTGGGTTGCACTCTACCCTCACATGTTTCAGAACATGGTTCATTGGCTTGCAACTCCTTGATCTTCCAACTCTTCACAAAGATTTTTGCTGATTTCACTACCATCGTCAGATACAGACCTAAGAGTATTTCTGTGATTTCTTTGAGATTTTGGATTAGTGGCATGTTTCCTCCTCCAAAATCTTTCAGAAGTGTTTCTCTCACAATCTAATCTCTGGGATAAATTCCATTCTCTTTATGACATAAAGCGATTTACCTTCTCAGTGCACCCTCATTGACAATGTTTGGCATAGGAACAACTTGCAGCAATGATTCACTGCTTGGTTTCAGGAATATCTGAAATATTACCACTGACTTAATGGAATCCATAATTCTACTTTCAGTGATGAAAGAAGCTCAGGTTCTTCCATGGCTTCCATGTTTCCTGCATTATCTTGTGTGTTTGCCTAAAATTAAGGGAATACTGAACTTGTTGTTCATCTACTTCCATTGTATATTTCACTGAAAAGGATGGTGATCCAGTCTTGTTGATCATTTCTTCCTGTGAAAGAGAACTTAGAGATACCATAAGACCAGATCATGAACACAAGCATGAAGTTTCTTTCTGAAGGTGGATGAATTACTTTTCAAATGGGTTTCACAGTCACACTACAACCATCATGAAACCGATTTAATGAGGGGTGACTCAGATAACTGGAATAAGATCCTGTGCAACAATTTCAATAAAGTGTGGCCCTTGAATCTCAAAATCTGCTAACCTTCTATTTTCTGTAGGAAGAATATTTCCTCTCCTGACTTATGAAATCATTCTTCATTTCCTTCAAAAATCTATAGTGGCTTGCTATCTAATGGGTATCTCAAATGATTTTTTCTTGTCCTGACTTAATTCACCTTATTACTTTTTCTTTCTTTTTTTTTTTTTTTTTTGGAACAGGGGATTGGACTCATGCCCTTGCACTTGCCAATGAAGTCCTTATTCTATTGAGCCATCTCCTTGACCCCCACATCTCATTAGTTCTAGATCCATAAGCAGACATGTTTTGTTGTCCCTTACGAGACCCAATATACTTATTGTTTGTCAATTTTTTTGTATATTGATAACCTCTGAGGTCCACATGTGGGGATGAATTCTGAAGATGCTGAGAAAAAGTGAAAAGAAAATACTACTAGGGGCCAGGGAGATGGCTCAGTAGAATAAGTGCTTCTCTAGTAAACTCAAGGCTCTGAGTTCAATCCCCAGTACTGCAAAAAAAAAAAAAAAAAAAAAAAAAGAAAAAGAAAAAGAAAAAAAGAATTAGAGAAAAAGAAAAAAATCCTATCAGATTTCCTCATATTTGTAGATATAATTACACTGATAGAGGGACTGGAGAGAATTTGTAGTGTCCTCATTTGTTTGGGTGACACAGGAAATCATAAGTGACACTAAATGGACTTGATCTGTCAGCAAGTTTATTATATGGAACTTGCTTATGCATCTGTTAACTGTATTCTCTAGAAGAACCAAGAGCATTTCCTTACCTGAAGTTTTGAGAAATAAATGTCCAAACAGGATGACAATGTTATCATGAACTCTGATGTCCTTTCATTGCCTCCCCAAAACAAGAGTGGCAAATGCAACCATTCTATGAGATTCCAGTGCTGAATGAAGACGATGGAAACCTGAGACTTCAGGGGTCAAGTGCAAACAGGTAGTCACCAGAGGCAAAGTGCTCCTGATACCCATAAGGGACAGGAGACTTTCTAGGGTGATCAGAAGGTCCTGACACACAGAGCCCTTTGGCATAGGCTAATTAATCAAGGCAGTCTTACAGTTAAGCATCTGTACACATTGTCTATTCCTTACTTTATGTGTGCAAGTAGAAAACCACTCCAGGAGGAAACAAGTATAAATTAATTACCACAGTAGATAGACATGGCCTATCACTAAACTCTCCCGATGTGGACACTTCAGAGGATAAGAATACACTTGTATAAAGGTAAGAGAAAGGAATCTAGTCCACTTTAGGGAAGCTTGTCTTACACCACAAGAATTTAACCACAGTGCTTTCTGTTAGAACTCTCCAAAGAAATTTAAAGCTCTTAGTCAGTTGGTCATCCACCACTAAATAAATAGCCAGATTTTGCAGGGAATTCTGGCCACAGGTTCTGAATTGACCCTAATTAATGATACAACAAAGCACCACTACAGCCTGTGAAGAACTAATTCATCTACCAATATACTAGTCACATGGCTAGTGAGATTTTGGATTGTGTCATCATTTTCTGTGTAGTACTAAGGATTGAACCCAGGTTTTTTTTTTCTTTTACTTTATTTTATTAATTTTATTGAAAAATAAATAGCGATGAGAGAGTTTCAAACTGATTAGTAGGACAGTTTTAATAATTAATACATTGCATATTGTTGTCCTCATAGTGGTTATTAATAGTAAAAGAGGCAGACATGAAATCCTATCCAAACACTATTAGTACAAATCCTTCTTCTCATTAAGGAAAGTAGCTGTATATCTATCCTAACTATTTTGAATATACACATACAAAACTGTCCTTCATTTGTATGCCCTTTTTTTGTTTAGTTTTGTCAGAGATGAATACAGGGCTTTTATACTGGGCTGCATCCCCAGTTTGTTTATTTTGAAGTGAGTTCTCACAAAGTCACTAGTTCGTCTAGGATAGGTTCAACTTTGTGACTCCCTTACTTCAGCCTTCCAGAATGCTGACACTACTAATATGGAACACGATAAGTGACATAAAGCCAGTATTAACAGTAGATTTTAAAAAAGTAGATTACCAATTGCTATCCAAAATCATTTTGAATCTTTCACTTTTCAATTTTGTTTCTGTTTTACATTAATTTCCATTGATTTTATTATTCAATACAATGAATTCTCATTAGCACAAATTACTTCTATTCTTGAAAGGGGAAAACTTAAACCTCTTTCATTGTCCCAAGTGTGGACTTGGATACAGATAGTAAGTCCAGATTAACTGAACTGAAGCTTTCTACTTTATTAATGAGGGTAATTTTTATGTTAGGATGGAATTTTCATGTTAGAAAGGATAAAAAATAATCTGAGATCTTCTGAAGATTGTCTCATCTCTTCTTAAATGAGAATTTAGCAGTTCCAAACCCTTTTCAAGTATATGAAGTAATATACATAAATACAATTTTTCTAAAGAGATCTCTGTCATTTACCAATTTTTCCTTAAGGGTACACACTCAAAAGTTTGTGAATATGGCTCCATCTGAATCTATGTTTAACCACTAAAAATAAGGAAATGAGAAGAGTGAGTCCTACAGTCACAACTATTTTTGCTCTGAAGCTATGACCTCTGAAAACAATTATTGACTATTGCATCAATTATAAATTAAAAATATTTTTTAGCATTTCATACACAAATATTACTTAAATGATTATGATTATTTGTAACCCCATACAGGCAAACAATTTACACTCACTAAGAATCACAAATGTGTATATGCTGCTCAATTTACCATAACCAGGGCAAAATACTCGACACTCAAAAGGTAAGAAAGGAAGACTTTATTTGGTGTACACATGCAGAGAAGGCAGTCTGTGTTGTGTGGCTTGAGACAGAAATAACAGGGTGGAAAGACCTGGCACAGGAAATTTGCTCAGCCCATGGCAGCCGGAAAAAGGACAGGGAGAGAAAGAGAGAAAGAGAGAGAGAGGGAGAGAGAGAGGGAGTCAGAGACAGGGTTAGGGGCAAAAAGAGGCAAAGACAGAGATAGAAAGAGAGACAGAGACAGACACACAGAGAGACAGAGAGAGAGTGAGAGAGATACAGATACAGAGACAGAGAGAGTGAGAGACAGAGAAGACAGAGACAGAGGCAGTGAGAGAGAAACAGAGAGAGACAGAGACAGAGACTGAGAGAGAGAGAGAGAGAGGAGCTGGCATAAGAAGAAATATTTTCAGGATCATGCCTCTCCCATCCAGGAAGGCCCCATTTCCTCAAAGGATATGCAAGTGTGAGCTCATCAGTGGATTACTACTCTGAAAGTCATTGTTTTCTGCACCATCCAATCACATTTAGAGGAACCCACTTCTGAACACCTGAGACACTGGGAGAGCATTTTAGATCTAAAACACAGTAACCTATTTAGTCATTGTATGGAATAAAATATATGAAGTTAATCTCAGTTTAGATTTCTTTTAAAATACTGTAACTGCTTAAGCATTTAATGTTTTATTACTTTTATTTTTCTCTTGATGACCTTATTTATTGTCTTGGTTTTAATTCTGGCTCAATTGTCAGCAATATCTTCTAAATCTCATAGGTATTCTCTATGAATATCTCCTGACAAATGACATTAGTCCTGTGCTGAAAGTGGCAGCCCCTGTGACACAGCTACAATTAGAAAGTAAGCCTAGACTGAGGATATAGTTCAGTGACACAGTGATCCTGAGTTCGATTCCTGGTACCACAGAATGGAATAATGTCTTTTTAAAAAAAATGTATTTAGTACAAGGTCTGTAGGGTCTCACTACACAGATAGGACTCATACTGATCCTCCTGTTTTCAGCCTCCCAAGCACTGGGATTATAGGAGTGTGCACCATGCCCAGTCTCATTCACCATCTCAGCGTACCCCAGGGGTGGAACTGGCACGGCTGGCCGGAGATCCAACCCCAATCCCTGTGCCTGCCTAAGCAGGGGCTTTTGTCCCCTGAGCTCTCTGGCCAGCCCTACAAAATGAAGTCATGGAAGCCAATACATGCACACAATGAAAGAGTAGGCAAAACCAGCCCTCACCCAGAACAGTTTTCCTAGTTTAAGATGTGTAGATTATGGCATCTTTTATGAAAGGTAAGCCTCCACTTCAACATAGTTGCTTTTCTGTGGATTTGTGAAAGGAAATCTTGTACTTTTGCCTAGGTTATAAGAAAATATGATTATTTTGTGCAATAGATTTCATATATTTTCCTTTCCCTTCTCATTGAATTTTCTGTCTTATTCTCTTTTTAGGCTCTAGTATTTTTCAACCACAAAGCAAGTACAAACTTGACATGCATGCACTGGAAAGATTAAACCTGGTCTGGGTCTGGTTATAAAATACTTGAAAATAAAAAACTACATAAAAATAAGAAGATAAGAGTATTTCAATCAATTTGATAAAAAGTAAGTTAATTAAAGGAAGACTACTTTTTCCTAGAAGGCGACACTGATCTTTATTATTAATGCACACCAGCATCCCTTTTCTGTGCATAATGATGGACTATAACATCGGGAGCAATCTCATCTGGAACTTAATTTGTTAGAAGATCTTTTCTAGTATTCTTAAAGCATGGCCTCTGCCATCGCCTTGCTCCTGCTTCTGGGCTATTTCTGAACTCTGAGACAGTCTCTTCCCTATCTCCAACACCTGAAAATTAATTTATATGGTTGTTTTACTGCTTTGTTGTAGTTTCCCAGCCTCCCAAAATAGGAGTTTTATTTTTCTTTCATTATTTTTTACATTCTATTAATAGATACTATTGTGAAAACATCATGCACAGCAATCCTTTCTTTTGTAGCAGTCCTAGTGGAAAGAGCAAAGAGAAAGAAGATTAAAAAAAAGATGCCACATTATAATTCAAATATTACCATTTGAGATGATCAAGATATTTCCCCAGATAGGAGTATCAAGTTTAATTGAAGCATTTGTTCCTGCATTCATGCATATAGATAAGTATGCGTTAAGCACTTCTCGTGTACCAGGTACTGTATTAGACACTAGCAAGACAAAGATGCTTTAAATACTACTAAAGCTAATGGAATTAACATGTTCAACACTTTATGGTTATTGTCCTAGATTCTGTAGTGATAAAAGAAAGTTAAGTTATACACCTTACTTTTAGGGCATTACAACTTCATACAAACATAAATTGTACTCAGTATACAACATTGGTCCAGTCTGTTTGTAGGTAAAAATGCGTCAAATGTGAAAGAGAGTGGAGCCAAAGGTTTGGGGGAGACTCCTTGAAGAAGATGTTTTGGTCAAAAATAATGGCCCAAAATTACAGAGCTTTAATCATACACAGTGTGATGAAGCTAGTTGAAATAATAAACTGAACGAAAAGTGCCCATGACAGTTTAGTAAGAAACATCATGATTATGTTTTGTGTTTCGCTATTTATAGGAACATAAGTCCAAACTTCTACAGTAGTAAGAAGGCAGATGAGCTGAATTTGTAAAATGAGAAGAAGAGTAGACAGCGATATGGCAGACTACAAAAGTTTGCTTTCACAGGGGAAGAATGAGCTGTTTTCAGTGTATGTGAACAATCATGTGTACATGAGAACTATGGTGATGTGAGAACAGACTTCAGTGCTATGTTATAATCTACAAACTAAGAGCCAAAGTGGTAGCAAGAGCTGAGAATTCTTTTGCTCAACCCCGGTACAAATGATGAGTAGGCAGAATGTAGCTATTCTAGAATGAGCAGCCATGAGATTCAGATGTATAGACCAACACGAAGAAAGATCTCTGATCTTCGGTTCCTTTTCTGTGGAAAAACAAGTTTAGCTTGAGAGAAAACCAGCCTGCTGTCCCGGTCTGCTTTTCTTAGCAGCCAATCCTTGTGCTCCAATTTTGACAAATGTATACCTCAAATTGAAGGAGAACTTCATTTCATCAAATGCATCTCCCATTTTATTTATTTGTTATCATTTTATTTTATTTTGAAGAGCAAAACCAAAAGCAAGAATAAAGATCAGAAAAAAACACAGAGACAGGGTAACATACAACAGTACATATATTACAGATTTTCAAAACAAGAATAGCTGATTAACAATGGTTGATATCTATCTTCATCCTCAAGTCTGTTGCTCAGATTAACGGACATAGCTATGAATGATCAGACTTATGATTGAATGTCACTGCTTGCTTTCAAGAAGCCTCAAATTTTGTTCTTCTATATTTTTTCCTTTATTATCTCTTTTTAAATAATTTACTTTAAAGAGAGTAATTGTTGTGACATTAGGAATGGTACATATTTAGAAGACCAAGACAACAGGTATTCAAGCTCGGTTTTTGTATTATACATTGCTGTGGTCTATGTAGTTGCTTAGTTCACAGATACCAACATACAGAGTCAGTCAAGGTGAAAATTCTACACATAACTGCTATTTTATTTATATAATATATTTCTTTTCTTTTCTTTTTGTGGCTCAGGCTGCTTGAAGGACGGGTCTGATAAGACAGGTGGAGCTGGGGATTGAACCGCGCTATCCTTTGCCTGACTGTGTTTGCAGAAGCAGACACTTAAACAACAGAGCTAATGGACAGGCCCCTAAAACTGCTATTTTAAAGATGAAAATTATTAGCATGATCCTTTCAGCCATCCTGCACTTGCTGGCTTCCCTTATTTCAAAGCCTCAAACCTATACTGCCTTCTTTACCAAAACCAGATGTGGTGTCCGGGGTTTCAGTGAACTGAGAATAGGATGTCTCTCCCTGAATATTGTATTAACCTCAATACCGACTCCCCCTGGGGAAACGAAAAGGAAGGGAAATCACACCTAAGGTGTGATGCATTGCAGGGATCCAAGCCTCCTACATGAGCACCAAAGATACTCCTGACCTAGCAGTGAGGTTCTTTGGTTGAGCTCCGATTTTTCTCCCAGGGGAACTCTCCTGTTAGTTAGGGTATGGAGTTCTGGCTTTGCCGTTGGAACAGTTCTTCTTTGTTAATCTTTGGAACTGCATCTGGATGGAATAAGGAAAAGTGCTCCATTATCGTATTAAGAATTAAAGGATCCTTTCAGCACAATGGATTTTTTTAACAATGGATTTTTTAAAGGACTCAAAACTAACAGGTGTTAGTAAACTCAGCTTTGTGTGTCCAAAATATGGCTTCCTCACACCACAGGTGTTCAAACTATTCACTTTTAGTCGATATCAGATGTAAACAACACACTTGAAACTTTCTTTTAGATATCTGAAGGCTCAGCATTCAATGTTGTTCATTGCCTTCTGCCCTGGACTCTCCTTCCATCCTCATTTTAACAGTACTTCTTTCAGGCCCTCTGAAGCAGTGATTTGGATATAGAGGCACCGTTCTTAAGCTTTATTTGAATACAGTCCTGTATGATGGCTGCCGATTATTCATGAGAAATATTCAAGAAAGTTCTAGAACCTTAGAGTTTGCTGTTTTGATTTCAAAAGCAGACATAATTCCTTCAGACGAGACCCCTATTTCTGGATAATTATATGATTTATTTCATTTAAAATCAACTGCTTCAGAGCTCATTTTCATTCTATATTGCTTGAAGGTAGGCTCCCTGTCACTCCTGCTTTCTGTTATAAAATTTTGCTAGGAGCAACAGAGAGCACACAAGATCCAACACACAAAGTCATGTTGAATTGTTTCAACTAGTTTATTGAGAATAATCTTGGAAAACTCATTTTAAATGTTCATCATTAAAAAGTTCAATTAAATAGCTTGATACTAGATTTCTCAAGCTATGATATCTGCTTTTGCCACAAGCACTGAGCTGAAAACAAACAGCTTGAGATTTTTGTTACACCAGCTCTTCACATCAAGCCAACAACTTTTATGTGTGCTAGGTTAAGGGTAATCTATCTAAACAAACAGAAATAAAATACTGAGTCTTAATGAGACAAATACCTCAGGGGGAAGATTGAGGCAATGTATGTATTCATGCACTTATGTAGTATTCATGCACTTATGTAATAGCTTCTAAATTATAACGTTATATCTGCCAAGGTCAGTCAAATCCCCTCAGGACTTACCCTTAAACCCTGTATGGCAGTTTGTAGATCTTTTGTTAGTGTCGGCCATGTGGATGAGACATGGCCATTACTTGACCAATTTGCTCTCTGTGAAAGCCTGAAAAAATTTTTCTTTCCAGGTGACTCTCCTTAGGCACATTATACATCATCAATCATTGTCCTCTGTGGCCCCATAATCTCCTTGATCAGAAAATTTGGGACACTGCTGAGTCACAGGATGTTACAGTACCGGTTCCTTTCTGTCCTAATACAAAAGTTATATTTTTTATATAGATTTTGCTTTATCTTGGTGTTAACCATCCAGTAGAAAAATATAAAAATAAAGTGTAAAAAGTAGAGCCATATTAATATACTGAGCTGTAAAAGGCTCAAGTCAACTTCTGACATGGCCAGTCAAGTGGATAATCCACTACTATTATAAGCCACAGGACTATATTGGATTACTGTGCTGAATTCATGCACCTAGAATACATAAATGGCAGTGGAATACACATCTGTAGCAAAAGTAAACAAAAATTGGGATATAAATGAAGGACCATTTTGTAGTAAAAAATATACATATCTCTGTATATGCAAAATAGTGTAGATATAAAGATACTTTTTCTTGGGGCCCGGGAGATGGCGCAGTAGAATAAGGGTTTCCCTAGCAAGCACAAGGGCCTGAGTTCAATCCCCCGATTCCACAAAAAAAAAAAAAAAAAAAAAAAAAAAAAAACGATACTTTTTCTTAATTCAATGAGAAGAAAGTTTTGAACTAATAGCATTTAAACAAGATATCATGTCTGTATCTTGTACTGTGACTGAGTATTACAAAGACAGCAATATGCAATGTATTAATTATTGTAACCCACTACTTACCCCTTTTGAAACTATCTCAATGCTACTTCTTTCCCAATAAAATTATTTTATTTATTTACTTATTTCTTTATTTTCTTTTTGCAGAACCAGGGATGGAACTCAGGCCGCTGTGTTTCCCAGGGAAGTGCTTATTCCACTAAACCATCTCCCAAGCCACAATAAAATTATTTTAAAAATGCACAAAAATAATACTATAATTTATGTATACTTTATGCTTATATGCCTATACACTATTTTGTCTATTTGTCTATCAATCAAGCTATCTGTCTATCTATCTATATATCTATCTACCTGTCTATCTATCTACATGAATATATGCAATTTTAAGTTCATAATTGCATGCCTATTTTTAAGTTTAATTTGAGAAAGAGAGAGAATGTGTGCACTGTATGTAAAAGATACATGCGAGAACTTCGGCTGTGTCCACTGTCCTCTGTGCTCCCACCTTCTGGCCAGAAGAGGCCACAGACACAACAAGTCCACAGTGAGCCACTCATGTCCATGAGAAGGGCATGAATCAAGGCAAGGGCACAAGAACAGTTTCTATACTCGAAGCCTTAAGTCTTAGAATTTTTTTCATATACTGAAGGGAGAAACGCAGAGGTCTGGCTCGCCCAGGTAGCTGACACTCGGGTGTAGACACACTGGGCTCCCCGAGGTGGCGCACCAAAAGGCTGAGACTCCTCTGCCTGATCTCCCGGAAGTCCCCTGGCCCTTAATCTGTATCACAGGACGCCTACAGTCCTATCACAACTCTCCACATAACCTTCTTCACCCTTCAGATCCACCCCCTCACCTCCCTATATGTACACCTGCACTTCCGCAATAAATTAGATCTGCGCCATCAGCCGGTCTCCGCGATCATCAGTCGCGTCGTCTCTTACCTGCTGCATCAGTGCATTTATCGTTTAGAAAGGACAGACATGTGTTCATGTTCAGATGAAAGCTACCCACTATTATCTGTCTCATTGGGTTGCATCTCCAGAGCCATAATAAAATGCCAGGATTTCTTTTTCAGAATAGTACAGCGACTAACAAGGCTGAGTGTAATCAGGATCTCTAACAAATACAGAGTATGAAACACAGGTGATTCATTTTACAGATAAAATGAAGGGCTCTAGCGGATGTACTGTCAAGATTTGAAATTTAGGGATAGCAAATTTATACCTTATTTTGGACCTATCATTGCCCATTTTAGAAACTTGGGAGCAGAGAGGCAGGACCGACACTCAGCTACATGTTGCAGAATGGCTGAAACAATGAATTAGCTGCTGTCTCTTCTGACTTTTCCATGTCAGGATCATATGAATAGCTAGATATTTTTATAATTCATTCTACCTCTGTTTTTGTGTCTGTCTTTCTGCCTCTCTCTCTCTCTCTCTCTCTCTCTCTCTCTCTCTCTTTTACACACACACACACACACACGCACATTTTGAAGGCTGACTTTCTCCAGAGGGAAAGGAATGCATTGCAGGCTGTGTATTTTAGCAGGTTGACTAAATGTTTCTCCTATATTTTATGAAGATTGATTTACCATATGTATACACCTGTTGGATATATACATAAGTAATATGTGTATATACTCTGTATATATGAACATAATACATATGTATTTATCTATATAATATGAGCACATATTACATATGACACACCCATTGAGTTAATGTTTGCTTCTGCAGCTTGGTGGTACAGCTATTTTAGTATCTTTTACTAATTCATTCCCATGAATAAAAGTATGTCATTCTGTAAAGATCCCACAAAAGCTCATCACATTTTATTTATATTTATTTATTTGTTTGTTTAGTACTTTGAGACAAGATCTTGCTATGTAGCTCAGGCTGGTCTTAAATTCACTATGTAGCCCAAGCTGCCTCGAGCTCCCAGGGATCCTCCTGCTTCAGCCTCCTGAGTGATACAATTACAGGCATGCACCAACACACCTGGCATTTTTCCACAGTCTACAGATGTATGTGACATTGTTTTCAATTTCATGATTAAAAACAATCATAAAGAAGAAAAGATCTCTAAAAATTGTTTTTTATGTCTTGTAGCAGTTATGTACTATAAGAGTTTCTCTGGGACATATAATGGAGAAAGAAAACCATTAGGTGATCAAATATAAACATTTGAAACTTTCCTATATATCTACAAATCACTTTTCAAATAGCTTCAATTGATTTAAATCACCAGCAATGGGTAATAGCTTTTACCCATATCCTTCCTAACATAATACTGTCAGATTTGTTAGTTTTTTCCATACCTGATAGGGGCATAAAAATGCACCTACTTAGATTTTCATTTTATTTCTCCAATTTAACTTAATGTGCCTGAGGATTTTTTATGTATGTTAATAGCCCCTTTGTGTTTCCTCCTGTGAGAATTGTTTGATTAAATCCTATGCTCAAATTTCTATTGGCTTGCAATATTTTCTTAGAATTGTATTTTTCCAGAACATGGTTGAAAAGACGCCTTTTCTATGACTAGAACTCAGGCAATTTAATACAGTCAAGGGTATGTACTGGACCCTTCTTAGCCTTTGGAAATGATCAAGCAAAACATTTCTGCTGGACACTAAGGTAAAGCTCACCATCAACCACAACAGTGCTCAGCGGCTTGCTGAGTTACAGACCGGGCATTGAAGGGGGCTTCTCCCCTCCCATACTTATGCTAGAGTTTGTCCTGATGGGGGTGGTCTTCTTGTCTGAAAAGGAATCTGACACAGTCCCCAGAGAGGGCTTGAATGTGTCCAGTGCATGCACTGCGAGGGGCCTGAGCCCAAATCTACCTCGCTATGATTTAACTCAGTTATTAAGAAACACGGCTGCCATCCAAAACTCTGCTGCTTCTTCCAAGCAGATGTGCACAGGTGGCCTGCGATTTCAAGTACTCTTCCATAAATAAAGTTTATTAGAGGATTAAATGATCACTTGTCAGGCTTGAAAGGAGTCCACTGGACCCCTGAGCCTGGTGGCTTGGGGACCTGAGGATGCCCTGGCATCTCCTGGACTCCGAGCTTCCTGTTCTAGCTCTGTCTGTGCCTCTGTACCACTAGAGAATTCTGAGCAGATCTTTTCAAAACAAAATATACAGCCCATCAGCAGTGTAACGTATTAGATTATGTGAGGCATAATAAAACATTTGTGTTCCTCCCATCGACTTATAGAAAACAGATGTGCTTCTGAGGCTGCTCAGAAGGTGAAGGTGTAAGGAAGTGAAAAATCATATCTTGCAGCCACGAGAATGAAAGGCCTGTATTTTCAGGCGAGGGTGATGATATTCCAGTAGGTTCACAGTCACACGTGGCTGTGGTAGTTCATCAAAGTAAAATCAAGGAAAATTGAGCGAACCACTTGAGTGGAAGCTGTATGTGACTGCTCTCTGTGGTCACACTGAGATGGTCATAAAAACTAGCGATGAATATATTGAGGCAAAGCCACTTTCAGTAGACTGAAGTTTCCCTTTAGTGAGGGCTGCTGTGAGGACTGAGTCCTTGTCTGAATGTTGTGGAGCAAATTATAGGAGTTGGGGGAGTTGAAGTAGCTTATTTCAGTCTCAGTTGTCTGATGTGGGCCATGGGAGGCTTCTGTAGTGCATGGACCCAGGTACTATGCTTACAACTAAAATAAGAATGAATACAGTAATGGACTATTACTTTAACAATGAAAACTATTAAAACCCAAGGAGTTCTTTGGCCTTTCCCATGGATACACAACAAATAACTAAAATCAGAATCAACTGACACCCTACATTCAGTGCTGTTTCTGTTAATAAAGTCTTGCTTTTCTCTTGATATAACAAAGTTTGTTCATCAAGTGAGCCAGTAAGTATGAAGGTATGTTAAAAATAAAAACTAACCTTCTGTCTGTTATGTGCCTGAAGGTGTTCATTCTTAAACAGGAAGCAAGAGGGGAGGACAGTTGTATTTGGTTTCAGCCTCTGTCAATCAATTAAAAATAAACTACACATTCTAGCTGCACGAAAATCGTCATGCCAGCTGCACTGAATGCTCAGGGCTTCCTAGTTCTGGCACCTCTCCCATTTGGGGATGGGTACTTGGTGGTGGGTTGTCCTGTTCATTGAAGAATATATTACAGCTTCCCTGGACAGTGTCCATAAGATGTCACTGGTACTTTCCCCAGTTGTGACAACTTAAACGATCCGCAGATAGTCCCTCCAACCGACGAAAGGCAAAACAACTCCCTAGCTCTGAGCTGGGAATCACTGTAGGGATACAGGTTATAGCCTTTGTGTTTCTCTAAAATAATAGTGTCATTAAGACATACAATGAATGTTTAATTTTTTAAATTATAGGAAAATCCCCTGAAAACACTCTCCTTTGCTTTCAACCCACTTACCCCTCCTTCCTGATATTTTCTGTGGCTGCACTGAAGGTCCTTTTTTGTGTCTTTAGTTGCTGCTGCCTGGCTGTTTCCTTGTTCTGAATTGATTGGAAATGTTACTGTCATTTTGACTTTGGGGAAGATACAGAAGTCACACAGTTCCACTCATGGTGGTAAGGTAACACTTTTGCAAGGCTGACTTTCCATTAGGTGGTTCTGAGGAACAGTATCGATTCTACTTTTTTTTCTGGAAAAGATATTTAATACAATTCAAGCCAGCTATCCCCCTACCGGGAATTTTCCCAAAGGATTTGGATACATTGTATCATAGAGATATATGTGTACCTACGTTTATAGCAGTGCAATGTGTGATAGCAAAATCTTGGAAACAACCAAGATGTCCATCACATGAGGAATGGTTGAAAAAGATGTGGCATTTCTATATAATGGAGTATTACTCAGCTATTAAGAATGATAAGTTTGAAGCCTTTATACTGAAGTGGATGCCACTTGAACATATACTCACAAGTGAAATAAACCAGACACACATGTGTAAATATCGTATAGTCTCCCTAGTATAACAAGCGAAAAGCAGAAATACAAAAGGAAACGTAGAACAAGTAAAATCAATTGAGTCAGATAAGGCAAAGTGAATGGCATATGCTGCAGGATACTAATCAGCTTTTCTTCTGGATGGTTAACAACCTAAGATCACAAGTCAGAGTTGGAGAAATAGAAGAGCCACAAGGCCAGCCAACATTTTGGCCCTAGCCTTTCAAGGTCAGCAAAGACTCAGGACATAGGAGAACCTGTA